>OU426980.1:32587154-32829654 GCA_911387785.2 Aelia acuminata
ATCCAGCCGGTTGTGAAGGGGGCGGGGGCCACACAGCCTTTCCCCTGGATCTGCCTATCAGCTTTTTTACCTTCATGTTCCTTTCCCACAATTAAAGTTCTGCATATTATTTGTTCCTTAACTTGCTTCCTTCCTTTTATTAAAGTAAAATTTCTATCTTTTAATGGTTCTCTCAAGTATAAAATATAAAAAAGATATTGATACATATATTACTTATTTCATATGAGGTGTAAAGATGCGGTAAATATGGAAAGGCGGGTAAATCCTAAAAGTTGAAAACTTTTCAGGATACACAAACATATGCATAGTTCAGAAATATATTTTGTAAAATATGATCATAAAATACAAGTATAAAAATTCATCTAATATCTTCTAAGTAATACATAATTATCACAGCAATTTGTTTTTAAATAAATGTTTACCATTAACGACGAGAAAGATACCCAGCTACTTCATAATTTTCACTTTCAGCCTTATAATACGTCTGAATATTGATTTAAAAGGTCTTACTAATTTATTTTACAGTTCAATGGGCAGCGGATTTAGTATGGTTGGGAGTGGAGGAGTTAGTCCTGGAGGCTCCACTGCCTGCCTCCAGCAGCGAGGAGAATATTGCACCATGTCAAGGAACTATGACGCCAGCCTTGGACTTACAACGTACCCAAGGCACTCACCATGCAGCCCTAGTCAGACACCTTATCAAGCTCAATATACAACTAACCCAGTCACATCGACAGGTAAATAATTTTAACCAAATAATAACAACCTGAAAATGGACTTAAAATATATGGGGAATGGTGTAGGTTCAGAGATAAGGGGAGAAACTACTATGCTCAAGGTTCTTCTACCAGTTCCAAACTGGCAGGTTACGTTTCTATTCCGTCGGGATACCATCCTTGACCACCTACTCTATGATCAAATGATTATTTAGGAGGGGGAAAGCTGGCAGTTATGCGTGATCTCGATCAAATCGCTTTACATGATTCCTGGCCTTAGAACTGAACCCATAACCCTCCATTGTTAGCAGCACACTCAATTATAATATATATTTAAATACATGCTATAAATCACTGTTTTGCTTCTTTTTTTTTTCAAGTAGTATCCCATTGATGAGGTTAATGATACAAGCCAATATCCCCCTGAATTTCGAATTCAGTTTCTTTGTTACATGCATATGTAAATCAGACTGAATGGAATTATGGAACTCTACGTTTTTTGGAGCTATACCAGGTTAAATCCGTGACCCGACCAACACTGCATACTAACCAAAAGAAAGTGAATGCTGCGTGGATTCAATAGAATTGGTTTATGGATCGATATGTCAAAAAAAACGATCTAATGGCTTCGTTTAGAAAACAATCATGGAAGAAGAAAGCTTCAATACACTCCTGAGTAGCATGGGATGTTTACAATAAGTAAACTTTTATATATTTACAAAAGAAAATACGTTGTATATGTTCTTGGGGAGCAGTTCTGCATTTTTCTCTTAGTACGTAAACACACTTAAAATTATATTAGTTGCAACTTCAGCAACCTTATCTTGCTAACATTTTCATTCAATTCCAAAAAACATGGACTATCGCGGGTTGAAAAATAGTTGCAAGAGCCTGCAACACACTCACTCCGACTATCCTCAATACAAGGGAAAGAATCTGGATTTTTTTTTCAAAAGAAAGTAAATCTTAAATCTAAAAAAAAAGAGGTTGCCACATAACTATATCCCTTCTGTTGTGTTGTCTGATACCTTTTCATTCAGTTTCTTTGGCCTAGTATGTAATATTTGATTTTGTTGTGGCTTTAAGATTTTATCAAAATCCTATTTAGTCCGTTGTTTTTCATTTTACTTACCATTTGTTACTTATTGATTATTTATTATTGTATTACAGTTTATACCTCTTACTTGTACTTGTAATGTTTATATTAGTGAAGGACGGGTATTTTCGAGTTTGAATCTTTTTGAAATTCTCATATTTTTAATTAATAAATTACAGTAAATTTTAACCCCCGGACACCATTATTTTTTTTTTTTAATACTTTTAAGGACTCAAAATTATATTATATTTTATATTTTATCATTTCAGGTCTTATATCACCTGGAGTATCAGTGCCCATCCAAGTTCCAGGACAGAGTCCAGAGTTGACATCCCAATACTGGCCCAGACTCCAGTGACCATGGTGGCCTTAATTTTATTTTTTTAAATAATAATTTGAAAACATTTAATATTACTTCCGTTCATAAACAGATGTTTCAAGTAATTTTATTGTATAATTATTATGCCAAAAAAAAAAATTTCTGAGTCTAGGAATTTTTTTTCTAAACTTTTGATAAAACATTTTTCATCTACTACAAATGGAAATACGTTTGTCAATTTAAAAAAAATGTAATAAAAACAAATGCATAGCTGCAAATGTTTGTGTATAATAAAAAATGTAACATACAGATATAATTTTTTAATATCGAATTGTAAAATCAGTATAACGACTTTAAAAAAAAAAACTCTTAAAACAATTATTCCCTCTCTAATATGTAACTAAATTAGTTATTAATGATACAGTATTTTAAGTTGATACATCGTTCATGCCCACAAAATATCAAGAGATAGTCAGCGAGTAATTTTATATTATATACTACTAATTGATTTTAATAGAATGGGTAAATTCTTTATAATTTATTTATTACTGTTTTTAAGATAATAAATTTTGTGAAATCAATTGTAAATAAGTGTGCTTTGTGAAGAATAAATGGATTAATGTGTGTATAGATACTAATATTTAACAAATATAAAATAAAAATTCTGCATGTCTTTCACTTTTTTTTCTAACTTCGTTATAACCCTCCATAACCAATTTTTAAGGAAAATTCACATTTAAACATTTATTGGTCCGACTCGGACCATATTAATTGGAGAATAAGAGTAAATATAATTATAAAAATGTGAAAATCTTGCTAACCTTTTGAAAGTTTGCGTTTAAACAAGATGGCCCCACTAACCACCTTCATTAATATTAACCTCTTTCAAGTCCTGTTGAAATGATCAGGGCGGCCTTATTTAAGGTTGTCGAGTATAAATTAGTCACACGTCAACTACTCAGTTCAATCCACAATGGTATTGACAGGAAAGAGTCGGAAGAGACCAATCTCGGTAATCCTTTACAAATTTTCCGCTCAGTTGAATTGGCGATGAAAGAAAAAAATATACGAATGATTCAGCGATAGTGCGGCTGGTTGATGCATTTGACTGCCTTCTGTTTAGACTTTCTGAGGGATAGCTATTCGGAGTTCCTCATGCACAGATGCAATAGGCCTTCTGGATAAAGCCATCCCGCTGTGGCACAAGATATGAAATACAGGCGTAGGGTTTTGAAGGAGGCCCTAATTCCCTGATCATGTAATGCTCCACGTTGTGCATTCTTTTTTTTCTAGATTTAGCAACTTCTTCATTATATAAACAAATAAATTATATAATATTTGCAATGTTAGGCAATTAAAGCGGCATTCATTAACATCACCCATAAATTTTAAGCTGAGGGTTAGGACTAGAATTTGTCCAAGGCATCAGATTATTTTATTCGTTAACTGCATTAATCAAAGAAAATCACTTACAGAAGGACCTAATTGGCGGAAACTATAGCGACGCATTTGTCTTCAGAAAAGCATAAGAGAAGGCATGGCCAGAAGTACTTTTTTTTCTAAGCTTTCTGATCTGAATGCCGCTTTCGACTCAAAAAACATCAGGAGATATGGAAGCCTCTGGAGCTTACAAACACTCCGGATTATTCACCACCGCAAAAGCTAAATACAGAAGTGCAAGAAGAGTGTATTTATTTATTTGTTCATTTATTTAACATCATTTTATGCTACTATGGTTAAGCGGACGATGCTAAAGTGGGAGTCCTAAATGTTTCATATCCAGGTGTAATTAGGATAGGACTCTTTAACGAGTAGCTCACATCACACAGGCTCAGGACCAATGTGTGGATCATTGACAAAGAAAAGGCTGTATTTAAGGTGGAAAAATGAGTCAGACAAGATACTCGTAGCTATCTTAGCCACTCCCATTATGTGTTCCGTTGATGAAATGTCAAATATACGCTTAAAGAGAACATCTCTAACATTAATTACTGGATGGAGAATGTTTATTACCCACGTCCATTGGCGGATCCAGGGGGGGCTGTGGGGGGCTGCAGCCCCTCCCTTTGGAAATTTTTTCGTCATTTAAAGATAGAATTTGACTTTCCTTAAAGTAAGGAAGCAAGTTAAAGAACAAATAATATACAGAACAAGTAGAACTTTAGTTGTGGGAAAGGAACACAAGGGTAAAAAAGCTGATTGGGAGATCCTGGGGAAGGGATGTGGGGGTGCAGCCTCCCCCTTAACAATCGGCTGGATCCTCCCATGCCCACGTCCGAAGCCTTCTAACGCAGACCACAAAGTCCATCTAGAAGAATCTAAATAAAGACTACTATTAGGCATTGTTGTACAGATACAGGAGTTTACGAGTACTTTGGGAGGAAAGGACTGAATACTGCCAATGTTCTAGTTAATGCTAGCATGAATAAGAAAACCCACATAGGGTTTGCAACAGTGAGACTTTTGAAATTGTGGAGCACCTTTTCTTCTTATTAACTATTATTAAAAAGTCTGACAAAGCAGAGCGTGTCTGCAAGGTAGAAGGCACCGAGGATGGCCGAGAAATCTCTACAAAAGCAGATCGTGTCTGAAAGGTAGAAGGCACCGAGGATGGCCGAGAAATCTCTACGTATGGAATACTAAATAGGAAGGAGTAGGAGGAAAACTTTTTCTCAAAGATAAAGAATGTATAGGGACTGGGCAGTCCAACGTACTTAGATTGAGTCCACTCCTCACTACATTTAAAATGGCAAGAAGTGGAAGAGTAGGCAAAGAAGGGGGATTTTTTGCTAAAAAAGTTTATATATATATATATATATATATATATATTCGGTGAAAGTTCATAAAGTTGGTATGATCACCGGAAGATGTCAAGTTCATTAAATTATCAAGATTACGGCGAAATTATCGCAAATGAAAAGTACTCATATTACCAACAAATGAAATTTTATTATTTATATCAAAAAATCTTTTGAAGCAATACCTATCCACAGATCATATTGAGGAAAGAAATAAAAAATCGTGGTAATGATTAAAGATTGAAAATAATTTTCCGTTATTTTTTATATTTGATTATCTCATGATATTTAGAGATCAAAATTAACTCGGATGTTTGGACTAGAGTTGCAGAAATGCGATGTTGTAGTGAATATTCAAGTACTGATCAGGGTGGTCAAGGTTCCTTCTTATCTTACTAGGTAAGTTTTTTTATGGTGTGATTCGAGTTAAAATAAGATATAACTGGTGTCGACAGATTTTAAAATTGTTTTCGAAATATAAACAACACAATCCTATATCTACCCAACCCATACATTCATTCTCAGACATATTTTATAAAATGATTTCCTAGGATAGTGTGCCCTTTGTTCTCCAGGTGTGGTCTCCTTTGTTGTCGCTTTATGAATAAGTTGATCGCTATGAACTGGACCTCAATAGCTATTAGGGAGAGCGATCAAAAGAAGATGTAATAAAGAAAAGAAGGGAAGTGGGAGAAGATAGAGAAACAGGAGCGTCGATCAAAACACAAGTGAATAGGGTTCACATCAGCGGGGCTTCAAAGATTGCAGCTTCCATTGCACTAATTGCAGACTTCATTGCCTCGGGGCAAACAACTCCGTCCCACCACAGTTACATTCTTTTCAAGGACATTGTGAACCGTAATCTTTGTTAATTCTATCCCCCCTACATGTGGGAAACTACCTGGGTTCATTATATGTAAACATGAAGTCATAGTTAGGCATACAAATAAAATATTAACAACAAACTTACATAAATATAAAATATAAAACTTATAATATAATAAATGCAGGGTAAAAAAGTCACACTCATGATTAATTTTATGGCCTCAAAGAAAAAATGTATATATAATTTTAATTTGATGTGAGTAGCATATTGTAAGCCTTTTGTTAATTATAAGAATTTCCGAACATCAAATAGAAATTTAAATGTTCAATTGTTTTTTTTGTTTTTTTAAATATGCGATACATAATTCTGTTTTAGGATACCTACAACTCTATAAAATATTTTACCTAATGAAGGTTCCAAAGAAAAGGCTAAAATCTCTCTAGATTTTTCTAAATAAGGAACAATTATGAGTTTTCTTTTCATTATTTATTTTATCATGTAAAAATATCCAAAGATGAAGATAAAAAAAAGAAGATAAAACAGGACAAGCTCTGATCACTACTTTCATAACATCCTGCAACTAAAGGAAATAAATCTATATAAAAATGAGCATTTTTTAAAAATTATATTATTACCTGATTTTTAAAATAAAAAAACAGCAATGCTATTCAATAACCTCCCGTCCTACTGAATAAATGAAGACCACATAGTCCGGGTTTGTGAGGCTGGCAGGTACTGAAGACGATTCACAACGATTGGGCGAAGGTCTGATAAATCAAACCCGTGTATCGAATCGACTATTGTGATGTGATTTTTCTGGCCTTAGCCAGAATCCATAGACCAAGACCGATTCGCCACTGCCCTTGAACCCAAAAGAGCTGACATCGTCGGTGGGAAGAACACCGCCAAATTGCAAGAATATATGTTAGTAGGGTCATTCCATGTCAATCAACACAATTTTGGGAGATTTTCTGACTTGATCTCTCAGATTTTCATGATTTTTGGTATACAGCAATATATCATAGACTTATGAAAAATTACCAAATTTCAGTTATGTAGCACAATTATTTTTGAAGTTATTAATTTTTAAAGATTTAAATTTGTATGAAAAAATTTCAGGTTTTCCTACCTTTAGATGCCTATAGACAGTCAACCAGTGGTGATATAAACCTAGGAGTGGTCTCATTTTAAAGCTGTTGAATGGGACTTTAATATGGTATGCCGCAAGATAGGGGTTACAATTTCAAAAAATTGAAACTTTAATCTAAATTTTGAAATTTGAATTTCTCAAAAAGTAGCAATTTTAAAAATTTCAAAAAATTATCAAAAATAGTTTGCAATGACGTAGTCCAAACAGCAAAATTTTATCATGGGATCTCAATGGGATCAGGAGGTACAGGGCTTCAGAAATACACATGTTTTGGAAATAATATACCAAATTAGTAAAAAAAAATGTTTTAATTTCCTATTTTGCTGTGCAGTGTGTAAGACACTATGAAATCAATAAAATACAATGATTACTATAAATTACCACATTTGGAAACCCCTATTGTAACATTAAACTATGGTGACACTTAGTGGTTGTGGATAAAGATGAAGATTCCAGTAAAGTGCAAGTTACATTCCTCCATCCTTCAGGTCTGTCACCCTCATTTATATATCCCACTCCATCTGATACACTGTGGATACCTTTTGCAGATATGATATGTAAAGTAAAACCCACCACAGAAACTAACCGAACATACAGTTTACCAAACAGTGAAGTGAACAACAAATGTGTGGGTATCTTCCAACGATTGAAGTCTCGATCAACAGATCCCATGATAGAATTTTTCAATGATAGAAAAATTGTGATGGGATCAAATGATACAGGGCTTCAGAAATAAACGTTTTGTGAAAAATACTGAAACAAGCAACACATTACAATTAAACGAGGCGTGGCTATTATTTTCACATTTTTTTAATACTGGAAAGGTCTTATAGACACTTATGACAATCTAATATTATGAGTAAAGTTAACAAATCTGTTCTTCGAGACTTGAATCATTGGAAGATACCCACACATTTGTTGTTCACTTCACTGTTTGGTAAACTGTATGTTCGGTTAGTTTCTGTGGTGGGTTTTACTTAACATATCATATCTGCAAAAGGTATCCACAGTGTATCAGATGGAGTGGGATATATAAATGAGGGTGACAGACCTGAAGGATGGAGGAATGTAACTTGCACTTTACTGGAATCTTCATCTTTATCCACAACATAACTCAACCACTAAGTGTCACCATAGTTTAATGTTACATACCCACCAACATCTGCCGTATGTCCTTAACAACTGGAAAAACACTGAAACAACTGCAGAAGAAAATAATTTCACATTAAATTTGGTTCCACAGTTGAGAGGTATGTAGGCATGAAATCTCTGGGTGCCTGATATAATTACCACTGTATTGCAGCGATTGGCCAGTTGTTCTTCAGCTTTATTCTATTCTTCAATGTTAATAAATACATAGTCTATGTTAGATATGTTCTGATGTGACCATTCAAGCAGGTGCCTTTCATCCATAATTTGGTCCTGTAGGCTTGCCCTGGCTGCTAACCTGAAGTGGTCAGGAAATGGGTTGTGTTCTAAAGATAAATATCATAGGAACCGCCAAATGAATTTCCTACAAGCAAATGAATAACTCAGATGCTACACTGCCTATAAATGTGTAATGTACCTTGTGAAAAAAGGATATTTCCCTCGAATGCTTCAGTTTTCTTTTAAAGAGGGGTTTCCAAATGTGGTACTATGAAGTAATCATTGTATTTTATTAATTTAATAGTGTCCTACACACTGCATAGCAAAATAGGAAATTAAAAATTTTTTTTTACTAATTTGGTACATTATTTCCAAAACATGTGTATTTCTGAAGCCCTGTACCTCCTGATCCCATTGAAATCCCATGATAAAATTTTGCATTTTGGACTAAGTCATTGCAAACTATTTTTGATAATTTTTTGAAATTTTTAAAATTGCCACTTTTTGAGAAATTTAAATTTCAAAATTTAGTTTAAATTTTCAATTTTTTGAAATTGTAACCCCTATCTTGTGGCATACCATATTAAAGCCAAATTCAACAGCTTTAAAATGAGACCATTCCTAGGTTATCTCACCACTGGTTGTCAGCCTACAGGCATCAAAAGGTGCCAAAACACCTAATTTTTTCATAAAAATTTAAATCTTTAAAAATTAATAACTTCAAAAATAATTGTGCTACATAACTGAAATTTGGTATTTTTTCATAAGTCTATGATATATTGCTGTATACCAAAAATCATGAAAATCTGAGAGATCAAGTCTGAATTAGTGTGTTGATTTGACATGGAATGACCCAGTAAGAAGGCCACATTGCGCGGTCAAAGATCTCATTACGTCGATAGCACCAATCTGAATCAAATAACACTAAATAATATTGTTAGTAGAGTTCTATAACTACAAAGTAAAAACACTACTAAACTAACGTCCAAATCAGTGGCATACATAGAATATATTTTCGGGGGGCCCAAGTGGTGATGACTGGAGGAGGAGGGTAGTAGAATCCGACTTATCATACCTACTTTGTGGGGTTCTGCACTACTACGGTAACTTAATAACGTTATTAACAATTGTGAACGGTTTGCATGATTCCTTAATATAATTCAGATTAGGGTACTTAGTTTTGTCTTTATATTACCAATTTCCTCTTTTAATTGTGTCCTTTCATTTCCTCATTTAATTGATCCTTTTGTAACCTTGTTAGTTATTTGAGTATTTATTGTTTGTCAGACATTGAGAATTATTATTTTTGTCTAATAAAAGTTATTTAAATCCACGTTAGTATTACAATAAATTAAAAAAAAAAAAAAGCATATAATTTATTTGTATAAAGTAAAAATATATTATTTCTTTGCATAAATATATTTTTTAATACACCCTATTACATAAATGATGCTAGGATGAAGTATCATTTAAAGCGTAATTGTCACTCAAAACCTTGTTTGTTAAGACTTTAAAGCGTGAAACTCTTAGGTTCAGCATCGTCTGCAATCAAATTTTTGTTCATCTCAAAAGAAAAAATAAATACTTAGTAAAAGATTATACGAATATACACAAATAACAACCGCTAGTAGAACCAAAATTATGGTACCAACGTGGAAATCTGCTAAAGCATGCAATCAAGATATGTTTTTTAATAAAATCCTGGGAATTGAATTTGCAACTACTGCAAATTGTACCTTTTCCACACATAATATTACACTTCCAAGCTTTTTTTATACGTATATATATATATATATATATATATATATATATATATATATATATATATATATATATATATATTGTCTTAAAAGGTCGGTAATAATAAAGAAACAAGAAATGATAAATGATAAATTTCATTAGCTTCCTAGCTGGAATTTCAACGAAATAAATCAAAGAATAGAAAACATTTTAAAATAAAAATAATTTTAATAAAAATTATTTTATATTTAAGTTAGTAAGTCAAACTTTTTACTCCTAAGGTTATATTATCTCGCAATTTAGATCTCTTCTCCTATGAATCTCGATCCAATCTCGACTCCATGCAATGAGATACCATAGATTCTTATAATTCTATCGATTCCATTGGTCTCCTTTTTCATTTCAAATTTAAAAAACATTTTAGATATCCACGCTCCTCTGAAAACCCGAACGTCAACCCCCTGCACCATGGCTGACTCCTGAAATAAAGGATTTAATAACAAGAAGGGAAGCTGCAAGACGCAAATTGCGGCAAAACCGTTTGGCAGCAGATTATGGTCTTTAAAAAACTTGAGATGTGACCCAATCCGAAGCCCGACGTGCTAAATCTCACCACTTCCAAATTGTCCTCTCCAATGCTTTTGATCCTAAAATCAAATGGGAAATACTTCATTATATGCATTTCTTCTTCAGGGGTTGACCATGTAACAGGTTTTTCTACTGCCAAGCTTTCACCCATCATGCTGTGGGCTTCTTCAGCGTCAATACAAGAATGAGAGTGGAGTCAGTAACTTATAATCTTCCGTCGGAGGCGAAGTCTGTGTTGCCATAGGCCGGCGCAGAGGGGGCGTGATCAGGTGGAGAGTAGGGATGGGGAGTGACTGGCGTCCCTGTGACTTACCGGTCACCAGTAGTCACTGTGACCAAAATTTACAAGTCACTGTGACTTCAGTCACTGTAAGGTCGGTCACAGTCTCTGGAAGATTTGTCACTCCAAGAATTCACAGGGACTCTACTTGTCAGTGACTTGGGTCCCTCTTCACTTCACTGTGACTTGGGTCCCTCTTCACTTCACTGTGACTTGGGTCACTCTTCACTTCACTGTGGCCTGGGTCACTCTTCACTTCACTGTGACCTGAGTCACTCTTGACTTCACTGTGACCGACGCCGCTGATCTCCCACTACACCTCCCTTCCTGCCACTGTTCTCAGCAATTTGGGAAACTTCCCGGTCACATAAAAAACAAACCCACTTTAATAAAAAAAACTAGTCTTTCCTACATAAAATACACAACTTACTTTTACTTAGGCATAATCAACTCTCTTATCTTCAATTAAAAAAAAAAAACATTTTATTGCTAAGTTTATAATTCGACCGCTTACTTTTTAGTTAATTATAACTGAATCTTTTTTTATGTTTATTTTTACCATCAAATGAATAAAATATTTTTTTAAAGATTATTCAAAACAAATATAACTTATATTTTTTACATGAAAAAAATATACATTTACAACTATCATACACAAAGTATAAGTGTGCCTTTTTCAATATAAAATAAAAAAATATTGAATGTAATATAATGTAATGCAATGTATTACAACGTATTACAATATCAATGTAATACAAATACTTGTAATATTTATACAAAATGTAATCTATGTAGTATCATTTTTTTTACGATAACGGAACATTATGGGGTTAAAATCACAAATTTTCGGATAGAGCAAATAATTGTTGCGTAGCCCCTAGAAGCTCGGAGCCACCAGCGGGAAGCACATGAATTCATGTGACATAAACCATTATTTAGGTTTGCTTTTCTTCGTATTACATTAGACCTTGCATTTTGGAAACTGTTTTATCAGTGCAGTTTAATTAAATTAATAAATTTCTAAGTTAACATTTTCTAATATTTGAGAGTTTTATTGATTGATGACAAAACTCCAATTATAACCTTACAGCGAGGTTACCATTCACTATTGACGTCATTCCTTCAACAGTGACAAAATCACTGGTATTTGTCACTGTGACTTTTAAGGAGCAGTCACTGGTCACTGCAGTGACAGAAAATATCCGTCACACCCCACCACTGGTGGAGAGGGTTAGGGGGGGGGGGGACGTCGTCAAGACTTAACAAGATCCTGCGGGAAGCCAGACCACCAAAACCCAACCTAGGTAAGGATATCCTTTCTTCCCTCAGTGAAATCAAGAACCGCGAAGACCTTTTTATTTTGCCGGCGGACAAAGGAAATTCCACCGTAATGATGTCTAAAGAAGATTACATTCCTAAAATGTTAAATCTTCTAAATGACGGAACATACGAAGAACTAAACAAAGACCCTACCAAAGATGTGAACAAGCACATAATGAAAAATTGCCTGAAAACAACCCTTAAGAGACTTACGAGATCCGACTCAGTTCCACCCAGACTCTACGGACTACCCAAAATTCACAATGACAACTATCCTATGCGACCAATAGTCAGCTCAATAGGATCACCCACTTACTACATTGCAAAACACCTCACATAAATCATCAAGCCACCCGTAGAAAACGTAGAACACCATATCAAGAACTCTAAAGACTTCATCAAGAAAATTAAAGAGCTCAAACATTCAGAAAACAGTATCCTGGTGAGCTTTCATGTAAAATCATTGTTCACTAAGGTAAAGATAAAAATACATCGTTACTACAGAAGATACTTACAGCGGAGGAATTGGACCTGGCCAAGATATGTCTGAAGACAGCATACTTCCTCTTCAACGGGAAGTATTCCAAGCGAAAGTAAGGAGCAAGCAGGGGCAACCCACTAAGTCCTGTCATAGCAGATCTATTTATGGAAAATTTTGAACAAGAAGCCCTAAGAAGAGCCAAGTTCATACCAGCTGTTTAGTATCGCTACGCAGACGACACCTTCATAATATGGAAGCACGGAGAGAAATTGCTTAAAGAGTATCTTGAACATATCAACCACATACAGTTCACAATGGAGACCGAGGAGGACAACAAGCTACCTTTCCTGGATGTACTAGTAGAAAAGAAGGAAGACCTCACACTAGGACGTTCAGTTTATAGAAAACCGACCCACACGGACAGATACACGCAGATTCTCCATCAGAATCCAAAACTAATTTTAATCTCTGAGAGTTGACGACATACCCCTCCCCTAAACCCTCCACCCTACCACGGCACCTCTGGCGTGGGAACACAGATTTCGACCCCGACGGAACATTATAATTTACTGATCCCCTTCTCCACTCTCATTCTTGTATTGGCCCTGAAGAAGCCCACAGCAAGATGGGTGAAAGCTTTGCAGTAGAAAAATCTGTTACATGATCAAACCCTGAAGAAGAAATGCATATAATGGATTCAGACAATAGAAGCCTAAACCAACACGGAGAATACTTCGTCGTTCTTCATCCCACCCTGGTTCCAATAACTCCAGATGATTTCGATAACTATTTCTCATCCTTCGGTTTTAAATTATCAAATATCGCTTATATCAACCATCATACTTTTAACACAGAAAAAATTTTTTTTTCAACATGTCTTACGATGACCTACTTATCGCAATCTTAAAATCGCACACCAATGATTATGGTCCTGATGATTTTCCAGTAAAGCTAGTACAGTCCTTCCTTCACTTTTTCCTGTTCTATATCTTATTTACAAATTTGATTGCAAAACTCGGTTTTTGCAATCAAAGACCGTAGGATATTCTGGCATTCAGCCTAGCGGCAAGATATTTACAAATCTGGTCCAACCACTAAGCAACACCAATTTTATATATATATATATATATATATATATATATATATATATATATATATATATATTGTCGCAGAGGCTTTTGTAGCTCTCGAAGGTGGGTTTCTGAAACTTCAGAGAGAAACACAAGGGCGCTCGCAGGATTCGTCCATGGGGTGGGACAGGGTGATAAAATCGGGAGAGGGGGTCGAGGTATTCTGAATATATAAGGGCAATTAGGGCTTTAAATAAAGCTTATTGATATTTAAAAATTAAAATATTTATTTATATAATACCAAATAAATATATACAATAATAAGTATTTATTTAATTCGTATTTTTGGCTTCTTATATTTTCTAGGACAGTTGCCCTCTCTGCGGACGCACATGGGGAAACATAAGGGTGAGAGAATGAACCCCCACAACCAAAGCATATTTATCCGCCCTTACGCCTTTAAGAATGTCAAAAAATTGTATCTAGGATGTCAGGTTACAGTGAATAACGAAACATTAGAAATGGGAATGGCAGCTGCCAAGCGATGCTATTTTGGTCAACTTAAACAAATCAAAAGCTCACTGATCAGTAGGCGTAACTATCTCCAGCAAAATTGACGAAAAAAGAATCAGTTGATTTTCGAACGGAAATCATCTTATGAATATTTGGCCGTGTGAGGGAGAATCAGGAAAACGGGATCGTCTATGAGTTGCTTAGTGAGCCTGATATAATTAGAAAAATAAAATTGGAGGGGTTAAGTGGATCTGAAAACAGCCCAGGACGTAGGGGAAGCACGGGAAAAGTTGCCATATCCGATTTTATGCACTGAATAGTGCTGCAACCTGACGGAAAGCGGGCAGTTCATAAGATGCCATCATTATTTTCTGTGAGTTTGGTGACGATACCTCGGCCTGTTTTCATTTAGGAGAAGTTTTTGTGTTTTTCAGCCCTCTGATGTAATGTTAGTCAGTTATATCATCCTTGTTACTTTGCTTTTGTGTACAGTAGTAGTCATTTGCAACATCACAGCTTAAACACCTTGTTTTTACCTACAAATCTATGTTTGTTGTTAAATTTAGTTTTGTAGGTTAGAATCTAAACTACAATTTCTAATATGGCGTCCAGTCGGGTAAAGTGGCCACTCAGTTGGTCGGGAAAAGTGGCCAAATTAAGTTTTGTTCAAAGTAGGTAAACGGAGTGAAAATAGAGTAAAATCCATAAATCATCATTATTTATGTTATTAATTTATTGAATTGGTGGAAGAGAAAAAGAAGAAAGATGAAGAGATTTTGATTAAAAAAAGGAAACTTTTTGAAAAAGAATCGAAAACGACCGCTAAGCAAGTAAAAGAAACTCATAAGAAAAATAAAATTCAAGGAAAACTTAAGGTTTAGCCAAGAAAAAAAGAAGATGATGACAACGATGACGACGCAGAATGCTTTTACTGCAATCAAGCATTTTCAAAATCAAAAGATAATGAAGGATGGGTATGATGTTGTAAGTGCGTGAAGTGGGCGCATGAGGAATGTGCCGGTTGCGAAGAAGAAGATGACGAGTTTGAATGCAAATACATAACTGTTTTATAAATGTCCTTCTTGGTTCCTGATTACCTTACATTAAAATTAAAGTTTTTACATTAAAACTAATGCTAAATTAAGGCTATTAAGTGCTTGGTAAAATAAACACGGTTATCTAACGAATTTGATGTGTTTCATATCAAAAGACTTAGTCGGGTAAAGTGCCTGGTCACTTAACCCGACTAGGTAGGGAAAAGTAGTCACTTTGCAGGGGTTTAGGAAAACACATGTGCAACCAAACATACAAGTTTAAATGGAAAAAGGAATGTATGTTGCGGTTTCTTAGAGTCTATAGAATGTATATTGTAACCCCACTTCTTAAATCTACAAGTCCGATGTGACACATGGATCTTTGGGAAAGGGTTGTGTCGTAATCTATTAAACTAAAGACTATTTACATCGTTTATTTATTTACAAAAAACCATTTACAGGTCCCAACTACCAAAAAAGGGGGTCTCATAACTCATAAATACTTGGGGCCACTTATATACTCGCTACTAGGGGCCACTATCCTACTCGAATCCCACTCTTGGCCTGTCGGTGCCTGCCCCAGCCTCAGACTACCTCAGCCTGCTCCTCTCAGACTGCCCTCTGTGTCTGCCTCTGACTCTCCCAGACTGCCCCACTCTCTCCTGGTCCAGCCTCTTGTAGGAGTTCCCCCTCTCTCTCTCTCTCAGAGTCTCCTATGTTCAATGGCTATCTTAGCTAAGTGAGAGAGACGGATGACGAATTATGCGAATAGAAACATGGAATTTCTTGAGCCCCTGGCAAGCGGGAGCAAGCAAAGATTTGAAGACAGAATTAGAACGACTCACGAGATACTCGCGTCTACTGTTTTGTAATGCAGAAACTACCGTAGTGCAAGATGTAACAGTGATTAATTGGTCCTAATAAAAATAAAACAGAGAACAAAAATAAGTCTATGATATTTTAAGTGTACATAAATATATTTTTACATATATAAAACATTAATTAAAATATATGAACATCATCTGCACATCCAAATAGAAACTAAACCAACCCTACACTTAGTTATTTCATCATGATAATTGATATTTATTAACTATATAAAATCACACATAAACACAACATGAAGCATATCCTTGTAAGTATATATGTACCTCAGCATATGTGTTACAATTAAAAGTATTTGCATAAAATACTCTTGAACACAAAATTAGGAGATTTAATCGATAAATCTCTTTTTTCCTTTCAAAGATTGTCAATTTATGAAAATTATTTAATTACCATTTAAGTTTCACCCCGTTTGCCTCTTTCCTTTAACTTATTTTCAATGGTGCTAAGTCCAGTGTGAACCTTGGCCTTCCAAAGGTGGTTCTGTTTAGTGCAGCATCTTAAGGTAACATAAGAGACTAAATCAGCAGAGCATTGTAACTTCAGGATTTTGCCAAAACTAATAAGTCTCCTTAAGAAAAAGGAAGACATAGAGTCAAAAGTAACATTACTGTCAAAATTAAGTTGAATTAATATAAATTATAACATTATTTAATTTTTTTCATATGATTCCTTGTGTTTATTTGATTTCTAAAAATAATTAATATATACAGAGGTGAGAAATAGTCAACTGTTATTCTTAATGATAGGTTGATTCATAATCAGGATTTCAGGATCAGGAGGCATTGCTAGGAATTTTTTTCCTCCTTTTAAAAAATCATATGGCCACCTGGAGAACTACGAGCCCGTGACCTTCTGTATAGTACTTTGCTATGCTAACTGCTACACCACAGTTGAGCCCTGGTATTCTTACTAATTTAATAAAAATATTTGATCATTAACCAAATGAAATCATTAAAACCTATAATTATATATAAATCATTTTCTACTCTTTTCCACTCATCTTAATGTCCAGAACCAACCTAATCCTTAATCAACTTTTATATACTGATTCAGAATATTGGTCCTCCTTTCTATTCTACAATCACACTAATGTAAATCAGATGGATATATCAATGGTAAGGAAATTCCAAACAATATTTAGTCAAATAATCAGGTGAGATTCCAATAAACAAGTAAAATGAACCAGGCGAGTTTTTATTCTCTTTTTTTTCAAATCTCTCAGGCATGCTATAGAAAATATCTTTTCGGGTAAAGAATGAGAAGGCTGAACTTTCACACTAAAGAGCATTCTCTGGTGTTTATTGCACTGAGAACTGAGTAAAATCCTGTAGCTCACTCTCAGAGTAATCAAAATTTAATGGACATGTTAAGTTCTGTTTGGCACATTATACATCGTACAAAGCTCTAAACCAGAAAATACCAGCAGCATTAACATGTTTCTCTCATTTAGTTAAAATAAATGACCAAGGCACAGGCCAACATTAAATAATGAAGATTTACTCTGTTTTTTATCATGTGGAAATATTGATGATCATGTCACATTAATAGTAAGCTACTTGATATATATTATTTTTTTTTTGTATTGTTTTTAACTTTGACCAGGAAATATGAGATGTTTTGTAATTTGGTCCATTACATGAAGATATATCGAGATATTAATCAATAATTAAATTAGGGGATTATGGATAATTTATCATAAGTCAATTAAATTTAATATTTTTCACAAATATTCACTAAAAACTTTGAATTAATGAAAAAACTATTATCAATAAGATTTTCTTCCATTTATAAAGGAGATAGAATTAATTTTTAAAATAGCAGATAAAATAGAAATATCGATATGTTAAACTTAGGAGAAGAGCAAATCTTTTTTGACTGATATGTCTTCAAGTAAAAATTATAGAGTTAAGTAGTAACTAATATAACAGAAAGAAATCTGGGATCAAGAAAGTAACAAAAGGTTACCTTCCTGTGAGTATTATCATGTATGTTTTATTACCTTAAAAAAATCTCACCATGGCCATTTCAAAATACCTAAAGTATAATGTAATGAAAATGGTTGGAGGTGGGTTGGGAAGAAAATAACACTTATATATGGAATTACAAATGTACTATCATGTATGTAATCTTTTTTTCTTCATCATTTTCCCCAACCATTTTAATTACATTCTATTCTACGATTAACTATCTTACATCATTAATTTAAATATTTTTTGCCAAAAGCATCAATACTAAATCTTCTGAATCGAGAAATTCACATCAAGAAGGGCTCAAATAGAAAATGAAGTAATAATTTATACATGAAATGTTCAATTCAACAATAAATAAATTTTATTAAATTACGTTTCTGTAACAAATTAAATTAATCATAAGGAGGGAGAATAGCCGAAATATTGGTGTGTCTATCAATTGCTGTTACGTACAACAGTTCTTTTAATGTTAAATGCAATATTTCTATAATTTCAGATTTATTTATCCTACGCATATCAATTTTCATTTCCCAAAATTTTAATTCTTTTTTAATACCTTTTTTTAAGATATCGTGTGGCCGAGAACAATAAAAATGGAACACTTAAAAAAGTAACACTCTTCTAGGGAAGATAGCCTTCATATGATTTATTACAAAATCATCTTCTTCCATATAGATTCAATTCTTATGGTCAGAATAAAGATACTCTCTTAGCCACAGCAACACCTTCTAGTCAATAGAACGAAAGGTAGATTAAGATAATTTGCAAATATTTTCTTTTAGAATGCAAAATAGTTGCAATGGCCTAAACTTTATTAGCAATACTTAAACAAATAAAACGGTTTGTGATAAGTTCAAAACCTACTCAATTCACTGAAATACATTTTTGATTTTGTTTTCAGATGTTTTATGTTAAAATAAAATAATTGAAAAACATCAACTTATCCACAGACCAATTGAGTAAATGTAACTCCAATAGATAAGAAAGAAAAAAAAATTACAAGGAATGTTTTGGGAGACATTATATCAAGTATAAATCACACTATCCCCGACATTCTTACCCAGGTTGACTAACACACTGCTTTGAAAAAACTAAATAATTATATAAAATAAAATTCTTACTTTATGATATTTTATTTAAATATCTTTTATCTTCTAATAAAATAATTTAGAAAATTCTTACTTGATTAAAG
This sequence comes from Aelia acuminata, assembly GCA_911387785.2. Lineage (NCBI taxonomy): Eukaryota > Metazoa > Arthropoda > Insecta > Hemiptera > Pentatomidae > Aelia > Aelia acuminata. The sequence continues at coordinate 32,606,504 of OU426980.1, forward strand.
AAGGATAAGTTTTGTTATCACACCATTGTACTCAACAGAATCCTCTTATTAGTATAATCGAATGATATTCAGTTGGACAAAAAGTATTTGCACACCAAGTTTTTTCATTATATAATAATTTTAAGTAATAAAAAATCATATAAGTTTGTTTTTTTGTTTGTTTTAACATCTCTTTATGCCACTATGGCTAATCGGACGATGCTACAGTGGGTGTCCTAAATTTTGCCTATCCAGATATAATTAGGATAGGGATCTTTTACACGGACCCAACATCGTACAGGCTCGGGACCTTCATTTTACATCTTATCAAGGGACAGCATAGACAAGGATTTCTAGGGCCACCTCGGGACGCAAACCCGCGACCTTTAGTATTGTAAGTTTCTATGCTAACCACTACACCACAGGTGACCCCTCATAAAAGTTAAAAAAAATAAACAGTATATTTAATACTAGATTAATACATATTTTTTTATTTATTTATTTTTTTTTTTTTTTTTTTTTTTTCGGTTGGCGCATTAGGCCTAATGAGACCTTTGGCCGCGCAGTGTGGTCTTCTTTCAGACATTTGTATTGCTTGCGGGAGAATAGACAGGCTGGAGGGGGTAGCCCAAACCTCACGTTGCTGCAAACCATGGTCACCATGGTGCAGCGGTAGACTGCCCATAGCTCCATAACCAATCCCATTGGGACCAATTTGGCAGTGTCCTTCCCACCGATGGCGTCAGCTCTCTCGGGTTCAAGGACAGTGACAAACTGGTCTAGGTCCAAGGATTATGGTAGCTCATAGTCAGCAGGCCCTGAGAACCTATATTTCTTTCCCCGAAGCATACCGTCCTTGAACCAAAGCTCCGGGCGATTACTGACATCCTGGAAAACCACTCCACGATTCTCGATGAGATACACGGGGAAGGTTCATCACTCCTACGCCCAGTCGGTGTGAGTCGCCTCCAGTAGACTGACGGGCCTCACATACCCGGGGGTCTGGGTAGACTTAGACTGCGTGGTGTTCATTGGTGGGTGGTCACCCAAATGGAGCGGTCACCCATCCAAGTACTAACCACGATGGATGTTGCTTAACTTTGATTACCTATTGCAAGCACCGTTGTCCACTCGGCCATCCCGGCCCCTGATTAATACATATATAATTACATTAAAAAACTTCTTCCATAGTAATAAATAAAAAATAAAAAATTAAATTAAAGCAGTAAAAAAGTATTTACAAACTTAGATTTCTGAAGTACAGAGGTTTGTTGGTTTAGTTGTTTACTTGCTTGAACATAATCATGTTTTTCCCTGTCGGTACTAGTATTTAAAGCATTTAAAACATATAAAACCTATGTTTAACAGCTTGGCTATTAATAATGCCAAAAGAAAGTGAACTGTGTGCCGCAACTAGGGAGAGAGAGATTTTATTGCACAACCAGCAAAAATCATATCACGAAATAGCAGATTTGTAGTGTTTTCATTTTTCTACAGAACAGTACGTGATTAAAAGATATGAAGAACGAGTTACAACTGAAAATAACCGACAAAAAGATAATCTAAGGAAATTAGCTGAAAGAATGAAAAGAAAAATTGAAATTGAACAGCTGAGATATCCAGCTGTAAGTGCAGGTGCTCTAGGTAATATGGTCTAATCAACTTCTGGGGAGTGTGTAACAGAGTTGGGCAAATTGTAATCAGAATAATGATTCATGAATATGAATAATTGGTAATCATAAAACAAATGAAAAATGAATAACCATTATTCATAATCAGTACGGAGTATTTTTAATGATTATTGAGTGTTTATGGTATTCATTTGAAATGAATAATGAATAACTGGTATTTAGTTATTTATTATTCATTTCAAATGAATACCATAAACACTCAATAATCATTAAAAATGCTCCGTACTGATTATGAATAATGGTTATTCATTTTTCATTTGTTTTATGATTACCAATTATTCATATTCATGAATCATTATTCTGATTACAATTTGCCCAACTCTGGTGTGTAAGCATAAAAACTGTAAGGAATATTTTAAATACTAAAGGGCTTTACGGTAGGTTCCTGAGAATAAAACCCTATATTAGTGAGACGAATCGCAGACAACGGCTTGCTTTTGCTGGGGAATACATTAACAAGTCCATCAGTTTTGGGCAAAATTTGTTGTTCTCTGATGAGAGTAAGTTTAATTAGTTTGGATCTGATGACCGGAAGACTATTTGGCTAAGAAAAAAAGAAGAATTGAAGAAGGTAGGTAAATATTTCCATAACTGTGAAGCATGGAGGTGGAAAGGTAATGGTTTGGGGATGCATAGCCTAGAATGGGGGTGGAAATCTCATACTAATCGAATTTTAAATGCAGAAAGTTCTGAGTGGATTTTGTGCCGCAACCTAATAGCAGGTGCTGCTAAATTGGGAATCCATGATCAATTCATTTTTCAACAGGACAATAACCCTAAACAAACAGCCACTAAAACAGTTACGAAAACACAATGTAATTGGAAGACACCATGTCAAAAAAACCCTTAATCCAGAAATGGGAAAAAATAATCCAGATTTAATTAAAAACCTGGTTCATTCATTCAATGCCAAGACATCTACAGGCAGTTATCGATGCAAATGAACTTTATACAAAACATTAAAATTACATATTTACCTACATATATAAATTACATAAATTATGAAATCAAAGTGTTACATGTCCAAATACTTTTTGCCTGCTTTTATTTATGTTTTATTTTTCATTTTACTATGGAAGAAGTTTTTTTATTTTAATTATATGTGTATTAATCTAGCATTAAATATACTTTTTATGTTTGTAAATTGTATTTTTTTTTACTACCTAAAATTATTATATAATGAAAAAACTTGGTGTGCAAACATTTTTTGCCGCCACTGTATGTGATACACTAGAAATATAATTATGTTAGAATAGATAATAATAGGTTCCTAATTGTAATATTAAAATCCATCAAAATTTCAACAACGGTTAGGATCAGTAAAGCAGCACAAATAATATAAAGATATATATTTTACTAATGTTAAGAAATATAAAATATTTTTATACATATAATTTTTATGAAACTTTCATATAAAAAATTATTAGACTACTTATACATATGCTATGCTCCGCCAAGTGCATGAAAACACCGACACCTTTAAAATATTTGATTAATCTGTCGACAAAATTTTCAGTTAATCGTGTTATTATAATAAAATTTTAGTATTCATCTAATGAGTTCTATATCTAATAAGTAATGTTAGGACAATTGTCATTTATAAAACAAACAAAAATGGTGCTATTCCAATCTTCAAATTAATGGTAATCTTTGGTATTTATTATATCATTAACAATACTTTGACAGATGAAATTCCGTTTATAAATTCCATCAATTTATAAACAACCGTGATTAGAGTCAACAAATTGATTTGTGAATAAACTGTGATAATCTAGTTTCCTATGCCTAATGGCAATAAAATGACCAGACACCCCCACTAAAGCTTTATTTTGGAGAGTAAAAAAAATCACAGATATGCAAGCTGTTGATTTCGTAAAATATCAAAATTAATCAATCTTAAATTTCAATATCAATTATTTGTTCAAAGTAGATAAATAACCTTAAATGTTTTCGATTTTTAAATAAAATACTCTGGATGGTTAAACAAATTGTTAGTAATAAAAATCAATATTTGAAAATCTTTTAGTATGAAAAAATTAAAAACTCTATGATTTCTGCGGACGAATTATAAATAGCATAAATAACAACGTAAAATAAATTCATTATATTTTGATTACGAATCACTTTCTAAAATTGATATTCATGAATAAACTTTGTAGCGAAAACGTAATATCTAAAATCAACAAAAATTTGGGAATACTATGATCTTCTATGGTGTTTCAAATGGACTAAAACTCCATTAATGATAACAAACAGTTAATAGGAATTAATAAACAGTAATTCATTTAAACTAACCAATTATTATAAGACAATTTCCTAGAATAACAATAACACAAAATTGACCTGAAAAAGTTCTCCCTTGAGCATTAACAGCCAACTCCATATCTAAAAATTAATACTAGGAATTATACTAAAATCTTTTAAGAAATTCTTCAGCACAAATCCTTGCTCTGGCATTGACAGCCAATTTCATTTCACTTATTTCCTTATCTATTTCTTCCATAAAATGTAAAACAAAATCAACCAGCTTATGTTTATACATCTGTTCAGTGTGAAAGTTTGTGATAAGGAAGCTGATGTCATAACCTTCTATTGCTTTACGCCTTAAAACAATGAAACTTTCTGACCTCATCATCATAAACCGCATAAATTTTTTACATAAAATCCTCTCAATGTCATCTGCTTGCTTTACTGCAATACTAATTCTAACAGAGTTTATAGAACCTTCAATTAACACTTTTTCTCTTTCATTTCTACTAATAAGAACAGGTGTCAATAAAAGTTCTTTACTCGTCCTGACTTCAACTTCGGGTTTGTTGTGTCGTTCAACGTGTTGTGAAGAAAAATTGTCTAGGCAGACAGCAGCGTTGAGCGTGTGTCTAACAGCAGTTAGATAAGGTCTCAGGGTTGAAGACATAATTAAATACAGGCACTGAATTCTAAACTAACCTAACAAGCACACAACCGGCAACTGGCGCAGTCGCGGAGACTGGTCAGTATAGATGACAAAATAACAGGTTTGAAAAAATAGCTGATTCAGTCCAAAATCATCTAATAACTGTCAACTCATTCTTTTTTAAAATGATTTTTTTCCCCGATAATGGGAGATACCGTTATTTCATATACGTCAAAAGATAATTTTCTAAAGTAGAGAATAACCCAATTCAAGAAGTCTCGAAATTAATCCGAATGAATACAAAGAAAATAAAGACAGTTTTGTCTAACGATTTTCCAAATAGGGTGCGTTTCTATTACAAGCCAATATTTATATTTGCAATTATAAAATTAATGCCTAAATTAACGAGCATAATTAGGATTTGATTAACTACAGAATTAGGATTTGAACTTACTTTACTAATAGGTATTCCTCAACGAAAACAAGAGCAAACATTGAATAAACTATTTCTTTTCAATATTATTTACATATGTTCTTCTTCTACTATTTTGTTCTTTGATCCTAAGCCGAAGAAGTTAATTCAACAATTAAATAACAACCATGTTTTATTATTAAACGAATTGATAAAGCTCATGATAAAAAAAAAAGTCTGTTCGCAAATTTCGACAGTTATAAATTACAAGATAAACATTCTCTAAACACTACAACCAGTATTGTAATTTTCCACCATTAATAATTACTTTTACATTTTATTATAAAGAAAATGATAGGCATATCATAAGTAATGTATCATGTATCATCATGTATACATACATGTATACATCAAAAAAGTGTTGGCACAGTACTATTTTTTGATATTGCATAAATAAAAATGATTTTTTTCAAAAAAAAATTTATTACATAAAAAGTTTATTATAATACATAATGTTTTATTAATAAATTTTTAGTTGACTTGATATTGCTGAAAAAATAAAAATAAAATCGAATTATTAGGTAGTCAGAAAAGTGATGGCACAGTACATATAATTGGTTGTTACAGTATTTAAAATAAAAAATATACTGACCTAATACTTTGTCATCATGCCTTTTGCATCAATAATGGCTTTTAGCCTCTTTGGCATTGAAGAAATGAGGTTCTGTGTTATTTCCTGCCCAATTTTTGGCCATTCTTCTGACAAAAATTTTTTTAAGTCATTTTTATTTGAAATTTTGTTTTTCCTCACTTTCCGATCAAAAACATACCACAGGTGTTCTATAGGGTTGATGTCAGGAGACTGAGGCGGCGTTTTTAATTGCCTCTGAATGTTGTATAACATCCACTCCCTAGTAATATAAGCAGTATGCTTGGGATCATTGTCCTGTTGGAAAACAAAAGTATCTTTGATCCCCATCTTTTCGGCACTTGCATTTAAATTTTGTCGCAAAATGTCGACATACTTTTTGGCGTTCATAATACCATCAATAAAAGCCAAATTTCCTACGCTGAACCAAGACATGCACCCCCAAACTAGAACACTGCCCCCACCGTGTTTAAATGTGGCTCTCACATGTCGAGTTTGGAATGCTGTATTGGGCTTTCTCCAAACATATTTACGCCCATCTGACCCAAAAACATTATATTTACTTTCGTCAGAAAAAATAATATTTTTCCAGAAGTCTATAGGCTCAGTTATATACTTTTTAGCGAATTCGAGCCTTTTCTTTCGGTTGGCCTCGCTAATGTAGGGCTTCTTTCTCATAACCCTGCCATAATAATTAAATTTATGGATTACATTTCTTATAGTCTGTAAAGAGAATGATTTGTTGGAACATGTTGCTATTTCCTCACCTATTCTGGCTGCTGACGTTGAGGGCTCTTGTTCGACAATCCTGTGGATATTTCTTTTTTCTCTTTCAGTAAATATTTGCGGTCGTCCTCGGCGAGGTTTATTAATGACTGAACCTGTTTCCTTAAATTTTTTAATTATGTTCCGGACACTACTGAAACTAATATTAAGTTTAAACGCGATTTGACGGTAACTAAGTCCCTTAGAATGGAGTTTAACCACCTTATTTTTAAAAACGTTACTGTGTCAGATCTTCCCATCTTAACTGATCAGAACAAAACTTAAAACTGATTACAGTATATAATAAATAGTAAATATAAACATCATTATTGTTTTTAAAAATAAAGTAGAATTATGAACCCGAGAGTAAACAATTTACAACTGTGCCTACACTTTTTTGACCCTTGAAACTAAGACTTTGAGAGTTATCTTTCTATAGCTATTAAATTTTTAAACTTTTTACCAACATAATACATTACTGGTATATTACTTTATATTCAAAAAAATAAATTTCAAAATAATGGTAATATGTTTGAAACTAAGACGAAAAGATGAGGTGTGCCATCACTTTTTTGATCCACTGTAGATACCTAAAGATATACGTAATCTATAAGGTCCAGATCATTTATACACAGAACAAAAGGACAAAATTAGTAATTCAATCTCCTGTTGATGCAATATACAATTAACCTTCTTCCGAGTTCATAAATGCCAAAACTAAAAAGACAAAAGAATAAAAATATTAAAATAGATTTACTACTATTCGATTAACTGCGGTACAATAGAACGGTTCAGCAGAAAAGATTTAAATTAATTATAAAAGAATTATCTTTTGGTTTGCTCTATGATTTGATAATAAACGCTTAAAACATATAAATGAAAAGTGGATTTAGAATAACAAATTTTATTGAGTTCAAGTTAATAAACCTCAAGTCTTCGTTCTAGGCACTGCTTAATAGTTATGTACGTGCAAATGAAAAGACCTACAATGCCAACCAAACTTTGAAGGAATAATTGGAAATGTAAAATCAATGACAATTATTATTATACTTTTTTTAATGTATCACTGACAAAAAAATCTCTTAAAAATTCTCTCAACATTAAATAAATACTGCTTTCAATATTTAAAAAAAATCTGATGCAGCTAAATAGTTCGTACATAATACTTCTTTTATTTTATTACGTCTTATTACAATATGAATTGGTTCTTATCCTCCATTCTCCGTTCTGACATGCTGGACCATGCAGGTCCAAAACCTAACAGATAGAGAATATGAACTAAGGTGGATCTTTCTCTCCTGAAGCCACGTTGGTACTCGCTGACCTCTCGTTCCACGTATTGTATTAGCTCTTGTTGATGGCCCTGCTGAACATCTCATAAGCCACACTCAGAAGTTTAGTTAGTCGGCACACTGTGGCTTTTCTCCTTTTTTGTTTATTGGGCAGACGAGAGCTACCAACCACTCATTTGGCATTCTCTCTTCAGTCCACATATTCCATACTAGTCGGTGGAGTTATTCTTAGATCTACTCACATCCATACTTACAGAGCTCTGCTAGAGTTCATCTATTGCCACTGTTTTATTTTACTTTTTGAACAACTGTAATGTTTCTACTATCCATTTGTTTGGAAGGACTTCTTCTTCAGATACTTCTTCCGATTCTTTGAAGCTGCCCTTTACAGTGTCTTGGCTTATCTCTATTTGGTTACAATTTGCACTTACGCCTTTGTTCAGCAGTTTATCAAAATAACATGCTCATCTTGCTAGAACCTCTTCCCTTCCCATAACAAGGTTGCCCTGCTGTCCCTAAAACACTCTACTCTAGCCTTGAATCCACTTGTTATCTCTTTTACACTTCGGATGAACTGTCTGCTATTTTGTTGCTCAAATTCGTTTTGGATCCGTTCCAGGTTCTCAATCGTTTTTCTTCTCTTCTTTCTTCTGCAAACTTACTTTACGATCCGGCACTTTTCTAAATTTTCCTTATTGTATTCCTTTATTCCTTACACCAATCTACCTATTGCCCTGGTATGCCTCTGTTGTAATTAGCCTTTGCTCTCTCATATATAGCCTGTCGACGGCAATGGCGGATTCAGAGGGGGGGGGGTACAAAGGTCATGAACTCCCCCCTCCCCAAATATTTTGGCTCGTCAATTTTTTTATATTTTTAAGCGAACAATGCAATGGGGTAGTTACTATGCACTTTGCACACTTCTGATTAGTTTAGATCGCAGTCCTTCTTAATACCAGGTAATAATCTCATTAAACAACGGTGCTGTCAGCTACTTGAATATGAGACATGGGTCATGACCCCCCCAAATTTCGTGGTGAACCCACCCCTGGTTGGCATGAGCGTCACCCACAGCCGGGTGGACTTAATGGGGACTTGGCAAGTTTTATAAATACCTGTAAAATACATCGTTGGAGGAGGAATTAAATGTCCCAACAGTTGTTATTTCAATTTTTAGCCTCTTGAATTTTTAACTATCTGTGAAAATATTGATTCGTCCCCCACCCCAATAATTTGGTGCTAGTGACACCCATGCTGGTCAGCAATCTTGATCGAACCAGTCATTCCTTGCATGCGGTCTATTCCGCTCCAAGATTTCAGATGCAGCTCCTTTCAATTTTTCCCCTCTTGATACGATCGTCAGTTGGTCCCCTAGAAGTTCTGAGATACGTTCTTGAAACTTCTGTCGGATTTGTTCGTCCTTTAGGAGCTCAACATTAATTCGCAGCTTTTCGCCTCTTCCTCTTGGTCTGACTACAAGCCTTTAGTTTGATGATTTGACCTCCACCATGTAGTGGTTAGAGACACAATCTGTCAGGTCAAATTGAGATTTCTTTGAGAATTTTCTTATGCTGGCCTGAAGGTTTCCATCCTTCCTCCGTTAGCGTTCAGATCCTCTATTATGATTTTAACATCATGCCCTGGCAACACATCAAATACTCTTTGGGATGTTCCTTAAAATGTGTCCTTTACTTCTTCATCGCTGTCCTCCGTCGGTACGGGTACGCAAACGATGCATAACCTGAATAATCTTGCTTTCAGTCGTATGGTACATATTCTTTCGTTTATTGCTTCGTCCATTAGAATATTATTCTTTAGAGAATTTATGATCATGAATCCAGTGCCTATTTTGTTTCTCTTATGCCCACTATTTATAAAGAGGTAATCTTTGAGGGCAACCATCACGCCATTTTATCTCCTACAGCGCTATTGTATACATGGGCGTACCCAGCGGGGGGCAGCTGCCCCCCCTGGAAGGCTGGAAGCAATAATTTTTTAGGCTTTTAAGACTGGAAGCAATAATAGAATACATTTTTTTCAAGCAAATATTTGTAATAACTTAGTTGATAAAGCACTGCTATAATTATACATAATTTTGGTTTCATTCACCTTTTCCGCGGTAAGGTGTTACAACCTGAGCGACCATAGCTTGTCGCCCCCCCTAGTTTTTAGCTTGCCCCCCCTCTAGTTTTGATCCTGGGTACGCCCTTGATTGTATATATTTTAAAATTTATCAGAACTTCTAGTAGATTTTGTACATTTTCTGCCTTGAAATAAACTCCTTAAAATCCATATAGCGAAAACTAGTAATCCATTTCCGCGCCTAGGTCTTTCCATTGAAACAGTCCGGGTTTTATCTATTTATTAAAGTTTCGCAACGGTAAACTTTTACTGGGGCAGGTCGCCAACCCTTAATCTGGAAGACCAGAAAAATGGATTTCAGGGCCTCTAACCCTTAGGGAGCTGTCTTCACCACTACTTCAGGAGTTCTCCCAACCCCTCCGCTCTCTAACCAAGCTTATGGGTGCTGCCGTTGACCCTGCAAGGCTGCCAGCACCCAACCATCCTGATAGGTCTGTATCCAGGTTACCTCCGGGCAGGCTGTAGGACCTCTATCTCTCGTTTGTTCGCGTACTCTGCCTCCGTAGGGATTGGTTACCACCACCTTGAACAGAGTTGCTAGGCTCAACTGGGTACATCACGTTAAGGTAAGAGTAGAGTTGAGTAGGAGAGGCTGAGTGGCCTCATGTGGGCCTACATTCGCTTCCTAGCCCTTATTTGCACTCCATTTTTTTTATTTTTCTTATGCAGACACATGCAAAGCAAATAAAGAAGGATTCATCAAAGCAGTACAAAATGCATTTGACAACACGGATAAATTCCCTATTTTAGCAGGTACTTTGAACGAAAGTTTGAAAGGAAATGTGACAGCTTGGCAAGGAGAGTGTATGTGTACAAACAAGACATCATAAAAGACGGAGAAATTCAGAAACAATGGAGAAAGTAATTAAACTTAGGCATAAATAAAAACATTGTTTAGGCTAATACCCTCAAACCACTATACTAAATACTTATTTAATGATGTATTTACTTATGGTCTTTAGGTTGAATATTTTAATTTATAATTTTTAAATTATTTTATTAGAAGATAAAAGATTCGACAACGGCCGGGAATCGAACCCAGGTCCTCTGCATCTACGTCGCAGCGCTCTTACCACTGAGCTAACCGTGAGTCCGTTCCGATCGTGATCGAATCTTTCTCTTCTGTGATCCCTCCCTCCAGGTCTCGCCACATTGTAGCGAAGTACCGGGGGGCTGAACAATTGTCCAGACAGACGGGATCTAGTTGACATACGTCAAATGAATACATTTTATGTTGTTATGTAGTAATTAGTTATCGTTAGATAATTAATTTATAATTTTTAAACTATTTTATTAGAAGATAAAAGAATGTGGAGGGATCACAGATGAGAAAGATTCGATCACGATCGGAACGGACTCACGGTTAGCTCAGTGGTAAGAGCGCTGCGACGTAGATGCAGAGGACCTGGGTTCGATTCCCGGCCGTGGTCGAATCTTTTATCTTCTAATAAAATAGTTTAAAAATTATAAATTAATTATCTAACGATAACTAATTACTACATAACAACATAAAATGTATTCATTTGACGTATGTCAACTAGATCCCGTCTGTCTGGACAATTGTTCAGCCCCCCGGTACTTTGCTACAATATGGCGAGACCTGGAGGAGGGATCACAGAAGAGAAAGATTCGATCACGATCGGAACGGACTCACGGTTAGCTCAGTGGTAAGAGCGCTGCGACGTAGATGCAGAGGACCTGGGTTCGATTCCCGGCCGTGGTCGAATCTTTTATCTTCTAATAAAATAGTTTAAAAATTATAAAAGATATGTAGAGATCAGGGAGGTAATTTATAAGAAGAGGGAAACACTGATTCCCAGGCTGAATGTGTATATTGTAAATAATTATGAATATTAGACGATTATTTTAATTCATTTTTGTTATTGTTATTTTATTTTTTGTTGCCGTCTTCGAGGTTCAATTTATTTTTTTAAATTATATTAATTATATACATTTTTTTCATTTAGTGTCTGAATGAGTCCTTAGTTGATGCCCTTGATTGAGGCAGTATATATTATTTCTTGCAATAAAAAAAATAAATTTAAATTGTTAAACATCCTTTAACTCAAAAGCCTACTAATATTATTATATCGTTTAAAAGGCAATGCTCTTTCCAGTATTATAAGTTTGTGTGATGTTATTTGGAGAGAAAATTCAGCTATCATAATTTGTATGCACAACTATTTAATTTTGTTTTTATTTCACTCTATTGAATGTTAATCTAAATAAAACTCTTATAAATCAATAACCCACTCACATTATTTCATCATTAGATAGAGAATTCCATCCTCTTTTTATTGATATATAGCTGATTAGGAGAGAGGTTTTTGCTCGAGGCAACCAGCCTAATGAACAAGCAATTATCTTAACACGTTAGGTGCGGTGGCGTATTTTAGGGGTTTCCTGAATTGAACGGTATCGGTCTCAGGGGTCCGACTGCTGGGATGAGCCACAGACGATATCCGGCGTCAGGATCCGATGGGAATGCTCTGACAAAAGCGTTATCTTTTGACTGAAAAGTGAATTAAATGAGCGTCTCAAGGGCATTATTTCTTGGTAAGGATTGGAATTAGACATTATAGGCGCAGAATAGGCCCCCGGAGTCCGATACAGGATTTACACCATACATTATCGAAAATAGTATTCGAAGAGGATAGCATTCGGATTCCTTCAAAGCACTAAAATGCAATAATCTCATTAAAAATCGACTAAATCGAGTTTGAAGTGTTCAGACTTTAAGACATTTTCATGTGTCGGCTGTTAAGAGGGGATTGTAAGACATCATACCCCGGGGACCGATGCCGCACTTAACGTGTTAATGAACTTTCCATTAGTTTCACAAAAGGAGATCTGCCAACAAACACTTTCGTTTGTAAATGTTTATTTAATATAAAGAATAAAGAACTTTTAATTATAAAAAGTTTTACCTTTTTCCAAAAACGTTTTATACATGAAATTATAAGGTTTCAATATAAAAGGTACTGTAGAATCTTGCTATAATGATTTCGGTACTAGTTTGAACAGTGGCTCCCGCGCCGTTCATTAAGGCGTCCTTTAAAGTAAGGCCCTGATCTCCACTGAAAAGGACTCTTTTGGGGGTTTATTTAACCTGAAGAGCGAGCTTAGCAAGCGGGAGTCGAAAGCTGGAATCTATTAAAACTGATCAAGGCCCCTTTTTAACAGAAAAAAACGCGATGGGAGTTCGATAACATCACAGTCACATAACCTCTCAAAACAGGCCACGCCCAGGAGCCACTTTTCTTTAGAACTAGTACCATGATTTCCATTTATCAGTTTTAATTGAACTAATCTTACTAGAACGACTTTTAACGGCTTCTTTTAAGTTTTGAATTTCTGTAAGGTTAAATTTAATGTATATATAATGTCAAGTAAAGGAGTGCCGATTTCTTTTAATGTAAGTAAAGTTCTGCTTCTATTTTATTTTAAAGCAAGATTTTTTTACTTATAATTGGATTTTGCAATGTCATATATCAAATTATTTTGAACTTGACATTTTTGTTATATCCTTTGCTAAGATTTTTCTTTTCATTTTCATTTAATTATTTAGCAAACCGAAAATAAAAGACTAAAACTCCCTGGGAAGGAAATATCTACCCAATCATCAAAGCAAATTAGAAATGTTCTTGCAGAGATAGGAAACATTAATATAAACTTAGATACTGATAATGCAAAAGTTAAACCACCAAAAAATGCAATCTCTCTTCAGAAAAGGTATGTCATATGTATTTATTCGAGTATTTATATTTATATTTGTTAATTTTTATTTTATATATAAAACTATTTTTTAGAACTAGATGTTTAGAGTTTTGTGTGGTACTGGTTAGAGTTTTGGCTACTGCTATGTTACTTCTGGGGGTGATCTATTTCAAGATGTTATGTTACCCTATTAAAAGCTAATTCCCACCTCATCCTTTTAGTTAAAAATGGCCTTCTTTTGCTATATTAGATCCTAGCTATCAACTCCTGCCCGCTTCTCAGCGATAAATAAACCTTTAAACCAGTCATTTTCGGTTGAGATCGGTGATAAACATAAGGACACTACATTGGCCTAGCTCAGAAGTAACATAGGGGAACTAGTAAATTTTAATTAATTACATATGTCATGATTAAAATGTTTGTTTCAAGAAAAATATATTATTTGTACCCAGTGTTCTTGTTTTTTCCTACATCCTTCCAATTTTACTTTGTGTATCATTATGTCGATTATCCCAAGGATTTCAGTATCCGGACTAGCCTTGGCATTGATCAGTCCTGTTAATAGATTTACCCTTAAAACACCCAAGCACATTGATTTTTTTTTTAAATTTGTTTACTTGTGTTTCAGTTACATCCCACAATCAAAGTCTAATCCTCCAATTGTGAAACCGGGACTAGTGACTAAATCCCATGGACCATTAACAAGGTAATTTTTGTTGAAATTGAGTTAAATCATTGTTATCTCATATTATTAAATAAGCTAAAATGAAATACAATTATTACTTTTGAACTTTATTGTGGCATCAGTTTGTAATAAAATAACTGTTTAAACATGAAGCTTCAAAATTACCATGCAACAGTCTTTGGATGAATATCAATCCCTCTTAGTACACCACACCAATGGTGATTCTTTAAGGAGCTGGTCTTTTTTTCTGATGTCATGAAGGTTTTATACTCCTTAATCACCAAAACTTACCCATTTTTTACGGCTGAGATGATAACCAGTTCAGGCTGCTGTAGATGATAACAAATTAATTATCCTTATACCGTACTACTGGACTCCACAGCCTTTGATTCCATTCATCCCTTAATCAAAATTTAAATCACTATCCTTCTCCAATAGTTAGTTGTATCACTATCTGTTAGTTAGTTCCATTCTTTCCTCTCTCAACATATCCAAGCAGTTGTGCATAATTTACTTTTATCCGCCTTTCTTTTTTCACGACCATGATTGAATTGAAACTTGTAATGTAATGTAAAATTTAAAGGTATGGCAAAAACAGAAGCCTAAGTTATTGGATAAAGACCCCCTCCTCAAAGCAGAGAATTCCCCACCTAAAATACTTTATTTTCCTTAGTTAAAAAGTTAGGCACTATTGCAGACTTTCCCTTTAACTGTTTCATGGCTTCTGCTATCTCCTACTCAAACCAACATGCAGACAGACTATCCTCTTTATCTTCCCCCACTTCGATTACATCCGTGTAGTATTAGGTTGTTCGTAAAGTGATTTTGGTTTTCCAACCTGAGGACTTAATTGTATTTTCTTACCGCAAACTTTGAGCATAATCCTCTTATACTTTAATATACGTAGTTTGTGACCAAGTTTGATTCTATCAGTACTTTCTGATCGATGCCCTTCTAAATATGTCAAGTTAAAAGCAGTATTTGTGGCATAATTTTACTTTTTTATATTAAAAAGGTAAAAAAACTGTTCAAAAAAGAAAAAAATTATATCATTGCTGTTGTACTTGACAACACTGTTGGAAAACATTGGTCTTTTTTGGGAACTACCAAAAATTAAATTCATGGTTGAATATTTCCCTGTAAATACACTCTTTGGCGGCTGTCATTTTATCTTTCTTGCACTTCTTTAAACACTTCCAGTATTATTTATTATTATCTTGGCGCTACAACTCGTTGACGAGTCCTGGCCTCCTTCACCAGCTTCCTCCAGTCGTCTCTGTGCTGTGTCGCTGTCATCCAGCTCCTGACTCCCAGAATATCTCTAGCGTCTCCCGGAACACCATCAGACCACCTGAGTTTCAGTCTCCCCCTTCTTCTAGTGCCATGGAGGGGTTCAGTCAGTAACTTTTTAGGGATTGCCTCGTTGTCCATTCTAGCCGAGTGGTCAGCCCATCACAGTCTTCCCAGCTTCATTGTCAGAAGGACATCTTTTTCATTAAAATCGAATAAATTTAGTTGTTCGTCCGTCATCTCCAGTTTCCGTCTATATGGACTCCTACGAAGAATTTTCCTTTCAAAGACTAAAAGGTGTTGTTCAATTCTTTTGCTTGTGGTCCATGTTTCTGATCCATACAATAGTACTGGGCAGATTAATGGTCTGCCAGGATAAGAGGCAGGAGGTGAATTCCTTGCGGAGTCCGAAGTAACACGTGTTGGCCATCAATATTCTTCTCCTCACTTCTGGCACAGGTTAATTATCTTGAGTGATAAGTGTCCCCAAATATGTGAACTGGGCAACTTTCTCAGAGTTAAAGGGGCCGATATTGATAGTCTCACTAGGACGAGCTTCTTCTCCTGTTACCATGTATTTGGTCTTTTCTTCATTCACCTCTAACCCTAGTACTCTGGCGGCGGCCCACAACAGAGCTAAAAAACCATCTCTGACTGACTCGGAAGAACGCCCAACAATGTCTACATCATCTGCAAAGGCTAATAGTCTGGGAGCTAATAGACCAAAAATATGCTTGAAGAAAATTTTTGATCATATAGGTTGAAAGTACTCATTTCATAGACAACAAATGTGAACATCTGCCACCTCAGATCGGTTGCCATCAAATTTTATAGGAGAACAAAATCGATATTTTCGAACTTTTTCAATTTTTCGCTAATAACTCGAAAACGATTTAATTAACTCGATTTTGGATATTAAGTATTATTAATAATTAATTTTTAAGTATTAGTGTTTTGTCTCCATAGGAGTGGGCTAATTTTAAAATCAGTGATATCGTTTTAAATAGAATTTGATATTCTACAACTATTATAGGTAACATTTTTCATTTGGAGTAACCTTCTTTACATTACAGGCTTTGGAATATGAGCGTAATTCATTTTTCCGCTAAAGTGGCTAAATTGACAGTCGGTTTTGGCAAAAAGACTTACCCGATTTTAACTGTGAGGACCTCATTCGACGAGAAATTTAATTTTGGAACCCTTTAATTTTGGAAAGAACAATATTTTTTATGCGGTAAATCGTTTTCGAGTTATTAGCGAAAAATTGAAAAAAGTTCGAAAATGAAGATTTTGATCGCCTATAAAATTTGATGGCAACCGATCTGAGTAGGCAGACGTTCACATTTGTTGTCTATGAAATGAGTACTTTCAACCTATATGATCAAAAATTTTCTTCAAATCAGGCACCTTTTTGGCCCTCAGCTCCTGGACTATAAGAGCTGGACCATTTGATTGTAAACCGTTCTGTTAGTTTGCAGACCAGCGTCTCTCACTGCTTTCTCAAGCGCCAAGTTAAAAAGAAGGCACACCAGTGCATCTCCTTGGCGAAGTCCTTTTCTTGAGGAGAACTCTTTTGTTCTTTGCCCACCTACATGCACAGTGCACTTCAAATCCCTCATGGTCAGGTTTATCAAGCGTATTAGCTTCTCCGGGATATTAAAATCTTCTAGTGCCTTATGTATCTCTTCCCGGTTAATGTTGTCGTAAGCTGCCTTGAAGTCCACGAAAAGGTGATGGATATTAATTTGTTATTCATTTCCCCTCTCTAAAATGGTTCTGAGGGAGAAGATTTGATCTGTGGTAGATCTCCCTCGTCTAAATCCACACTGGTATGGACCAAGCTCCTGTTCTGCGTAGGGTAAGAGACGTTGGAAGAGTATATTGGATAGAATCTTATATTCACAAGAGAGAAGAGAGATACCCCTGTAATTTTGACATTGGAGTCTGTCTCTTTTCTTGAAAACACTGCAAATAACTGTTTTTTTCCTATCTTCCAGCAAAACCTCTTCCTCCCAGATGCACAGGATAAGATCTTGTAATCTCTTTTTTAGCTGTTCACCTCCGTGCTTGAAGAGTTCGGTGGGCAGTGCATCAGCTCCAGATGCCTTATTATTCTTGAGTCTACCAATGGCATCCGTTATCTCTTCATCATCTGGTGGTTCAAGGTTTGAATCCCGGCTACCGACTGGAAAGTTCTCTCTGGTGTTTGATCCAAACTGAACCACGTCAAGAAGCCCTTCAAAGTGACTCTTCCATAGCAATAGGACGTCATCCTTGCAAATAATTATTTTTCCATCCTTGTCTTTACAGGTTTAGTTGCTTGGTACCTTCTTCTATTGACACTCCTGAAAAAGTCTCTTGATTCTTTCTCCCTCCAGAGTTTTTCAGTCCTCTCTAGTTCCTCTTTTTCCCTTTGTCTCTTTTTCCTTTGATGGAGTCGTTTTTCCTATTTCCTCTTCTTTCTATATTCTTCTTCAGCACTCCGAGTCCCTCTCCTCAGCATATTCTTATATGCGACATTCTTCCGTGGCAGCATTACATTCTCCATCAAACCATGGGGACCTCATGTCCTTTTCTCTTGATCCCAGTACATTGTTGGCTGTCTCATGCATTGCAGTCACAGAGCTTGACCAAAGAAGTTCTATGTTTGCCATATCCACAGCTTGAGCGCAGATATCCAGCTTCTTAGTGTACAGCTGTTTGGTATCTGGTTCCTGGAGCTTACTAAGGTTATAATGCCGAGGTTTTATAGCTGGGCCTCCTGTTTTTTTAAAAGATATCTTGGGAGTGAAGTGGGCAATACACAGGAAGTGGTCTGAATCCACGTTGTCACTTCGATAGGTACTCACATTTTTAAGGCTAGACTTGTGCCTATTATCAACAAGGATGTGATCTATTAGGTTAACATGTGCCCTGTCTGGTGTGGTCCAGGTGCCTTTATGGCTATCCTTGTGTGCAAAGAAGGTACTTCCAATGATCATGTCTCTGGAGGCAGCAAAGTTAATGAGTCTTGTACCATTGTCATTAGACTCGTCATGGAGGCTATATTTTCCAATGGTTAGATGGTATATCTCCTCCTTTCCTATTTTCGCATTACAGTCCCCAACGACTATTTTCATGTCATACCTTGGACACTGATCAAGGGTCCGTTCCAGTTCTTCATAAAACGAGTCCTTATCCTCTTCACTTGAAACTTCCGTCGGGGCATGGACGCTTATAATACTGAAGTTATAGAACTTCCCAAAAAAACTTAGCACACAAATGCGTAGATTGACGGGCTTAAAGCCAATTACCAGTTGCCTAAAGCGACCTCTGACTAAAAATCCTATGCCATATTCATGGAGAGTATCAGTGTGTCACCTCTTTGCGAGAATATCCTGACCAGTCCATCTAATTTCCTGGATGGCAACAATGTCCAGTTTGAAATGCTCTATCTGGTCAAGGAGCATCCGGTATTATATAGTCCAATTCAAGGAACCATCAGGACGATTTGTCCTGCATCATCATCATTGCATCGTCATGCAGTAGCTGTCTATATTAGGAAAATGTATTTTAAACAAGTCATACAATATTCTCAACACAACTCTTTTAATGTTTAAAATGCCATTACAGGGCCCTTAATAATAAAAAACAAATATAAAATCTTATATACTTTTGATTATTAGCATACAGGCCATTCCACGTCCAATCATCCAGCCAAATTTCAATATTATACCCTCCTCCCTCCCTCAGATTAGAAAAAAAAATTTGTGCATATTAAGATCATACACAAATAAGTAAAAATGCGAAATTTTACCACCATTAGTTTCAGAATTATAGTCATTTGAGCTTTTGATATAATTGAAGTTCCTATGACGACTTGAGTTCAAAACCAACTTATGTGTGTTAAGACTTTCTTCTGTAGAAAGGGTATTAACTTAACTGGAGCTTTCAAAATTTATTAATTATTGTGCATTTCATACAGAATGAGATGATGCCATAAACATTAGTGAGATGATTTTCCTTCATGGTAAAAAAAATTCTTAAACATAAAAACTTACAGTATTCCGAGTAGTAAAATGGTCATGGAAAAATGCCTTGAGCAAAAATCTCTCGCCAACCAGCCTTATCAACTATATATCAATAGAAAGAGGATGGAATTCTCTATCTAATTATGAAATAATGTGAGCGGGTTATTGATCTATAAGAGTTTTATTTAGATTTACATCCAATACAGTGAAATTAAATTTTAAACTAGCTCATAAAAATAAATATAGCTAAAATATATCCTTATCCAAATATTTGTTTATGAAAATAACGTTCAATGAGATTTCAAATGATTTAATAATATTTGTGGGCTTTTGAGTTCAAGTTTTATTACTATTTAAATCTAATAAAATTAATTCAACATAGTGTTCTATATACATTTATATAGAATGTAACGTCTATATACAGTGATGGTTATAGCTCAAGTTAGGTCTTCCCAACCTGAAAATATACTAGTTTATTGAAGAAATTTGATTCGATACAGGCCCTATATGTATTTAAAAAAATCTAAAATATTTTGAATAAATAAATAACTAATGTATAGGCAGCGAATCTGGGGTTTTGTACTATTAATATAAATGGTATGTCATGAGCCTATACATGATATTAGATGATTATTTACATTTAAACATAGTTCCATAAGTTATAACTTCTGAGGAATTCTCAGTATTATGATAATTTAATGATAATGTGTGTAAAATTATAAGAAATAATGAAAAGTATAATATACAAATTAGGTAGTTATATTTATTTTTAATTTCCATAGCAGATTCATTAAAATTAATAGAATGTTTGTAAGATGAGCAATTTATTATTTCCTGTTATCCCTCAGTGGGACATAGGGCCTTTATGAAGTTTCGCCACCTATCTCGATCTGGAGCTATCTCCCTGAGTGCGGCCCACATATGATTTTGGCTCCTAGCATCTTCCTGGACAGAACTCCTCCACGTCCTCCTCGGCCTTCTGACACGATACTGCACCTGAGGGTTCCATTCAAGAGCCTCCCGGGCGATGCTATTATTTTCAATAAATGCATACTTATTTAATATTTTGATAGTATTATTCAAGTTTACAACTTTATTCTTAAACATTTTGATGCAGTTGCTTTTGAATCTTTTCCATTTCTACACTTCCAACATTAATTATGTTTGAGTAGCCAGTATTAGGCCCAATAAAAGAGATCTCTATATCTTTTGTTTCTTTGTGTGATTTTATTGTCATAAGAAACTTTATGTGCAACATTGGAGAAGATAATCCCAGCCAAAAATGTTTAAAGATACTTATGCCTTAACTTAAGTCATCTTTTAGAACAAATTCATAGACTGCCATACAGATAAAATATCTCTCCCCAAATTAGGTATGGAATCCACTTCATTATGGTAGGAAGTAAATCACTCGAAGTGAATTTTTACTGATCAGTATAGTTTATTACTATGGTTGCTTCACTCACATCAGATCTGATAGAGTTTTTTGAATTTATTGAGGATTAGTAAAGTAAAACTATGTGCTAGAATGGACAACGAGGCAATCCCTAAAAAGTTACTGACTGTACCCCTCCATGGCGCTAGAAGAAGGGGGAGACTGAAACTCAGGTGGTCTGATGGTGTTGCGGGAGACGTTAGAGATATTCTGGGAGTGAGGAGCTGGATGACAGCGGCACAGCACTGAGACGACTGGAGGAAGCTGGTGAAGGAGGCCAGGACTCGTCAACGAGTTGTAGCGCCAAGATAATAATAAATAATACCGGATGTGTTTAAAGAAGTGCAAGGAAGATAAAATGACACCTGCCAAAGAGTGTATTTACAGGGAAATATTCAACCATGAATTTAATTTTTGGTGGTTCCCAAAAAAGGCCAATGTTCTCCAACAGTGTTGTCAAGTAGCAATGTATAATTTTTTTCTTTTTTGAACAGTTCTTTTACCTTTTTAATATAAAAAAGTAAAATTATGCCACAAATATTGTTTTTAACTTGACATATTTAGAAGGGCACCAACCAAAAACTATTGCATAGAATCAAACTTGGTCACAAACTACGAATATCAAAGTATAAGAGGATTATACGCAAAGTTTGCGGTAAGAAAATACAATTAAGTCCTCAGGTTGGAAAACCAAAATCACTTTACGAACAACCTAATACTACACGGATGTAATCGAAGTGGGGGAAGATAAAGAGGATAGTCTGTCTGCATGTCGGTTTGAGTAGGAGATAGCAGAAGCCATGAAACAGTTAAAGGGAAAGTCTTCGCGGATTTAACTAAAGTGGGGAAAGATAAAGAGGCAGTGTGTCTGACATAAGATAATATGATAGTGTGTCTGCATGTCGGTTTGAGTAGGAGATGGCAGAAGCCATGAAACAGTTTAAGGGAAAGTCTGCAATAGTGCCTAACTTTTTAACTAAGGAAAATAAAGTATTTTAGGTGGGGAATTCTCTGCTTTGAGGTGGGGGTCTTTATCCAATAACTTAGGCTTCAGTTTTTGCCATACCTTTAAATTTTACATTACATTACAAGTTTCAATTCAATCATGGTCGTGAAATAAGAAAGGCGGATAAAAGTAAATTATGCACAACTGCTTGGGTATGTTGAGAGAGGAAAGAATGGAACTAACTAACAGATAGTGATACAACTAACTATTGGAGAAGGATAGTGATTTAAATTTTGATTAAGGGATGATAGAATCAAAGGCTGTGGAGTCCAGTAGTACGGTATAAGGATAATTAATTTGTTATCATCTACAGCAGCCTGAACTTATCATCTCAGCCGTGAAACAATGGGTAAGTTTTGGTGATTAAGGAGTATAAAACCTTCATGACATCAGAAAAAAAGACCAGCTCCTTAAAGAATCACCATTGGTGTGGTGTACTAAGAGGGATTGATATTAATACTTCGCGGATTTAACTAAAGTGGGGAAAGATAAAGAGGCAGTGTGTCTGACATAAGATAATATGATAGTGTGTCTGCATGTCGGTTTGAGTAGGAGATGCCAGAAGCCATGAAACAGTTTAAGGGAAAGTCTGTAATAATGCCTAACTTTTTAACTGAGGAAAATAAAGTATTTTAGGTGGGGACGCTGGAATTCTCTGCTCTGAGGTGGGTGTCTTTACCAATAATTTAGGCTTCAGTTTTCGCCATACCTTTAAATTTTACATTACATTACAAGTTTCGATTCGATCATGGTCGTGAAATAAGAAAGGGGGATAAAGGTAAATTATGCACAACTGCTTGGGTATGTTGAGAGAAGAAAGAATGGAACTAACTACTGGAGAAGGATAGTGATTTGAATTTTGAATAAGGAATGATTGGAATCAAAGGCTGTGGAGTCCAGTAGTATTATATAAGAATTAATAATTTTTTATCATCTATAGCAGCTTGAACATCACTTGTGATTTTAACCATGGCAAATTTTTAAGAAATGAAACTTTACAAATATTTTGGACACCATTTTGTCTGAGAAGCAGTTAATTTAAGAGATTATATTCTTGTTTAATTAAAAACAAAAAAAAATATTAATAATTTTTTATGTTGGAAACATCACAAATCATTTGCCAGAAAACGATGATGATGTAGACTATGTGGAGGGTTAAATGTTTGAAAAAGTTAGGATACATCTAAACAAGTCCTTTTTTAAACCTTAACATAAACACACAGGAGAGAGCTAATGTGTTTGCAAATACTTGTCCCTGATCTGATGAATAACTTAAAAATGACAAGTTATACCCCAAAACGGGGGGCATTTATTGATTTAGCATCAATGTCCCACCCTCTTGACTGGCCCAGGAAAAAGTCTATATATGAGAAAAGTGTCTGATCGTCTGAACAAAGTGTGATAAGTTTTGATATTACAATAGTTTAAAGTACTGTTTATTAATTTTCTTACTTTTGACCTAGATTAGTGTTCTAGCTTGTGTATTCTTACCAGAATGTGATAAATTTAGGTTCAAATAAAGTTAATCAAGGTCCTTTTTAACTGAAAAGGACGTTTTGGGAGTTTTATAATATCACAGTCTCATAACCTTTCAAAATAGGCCATGCTAAGGAGCCCCTTTTCCAAAGTTTTGCTGATTTTGATATGGATCTTAATGGGTACTATGCAGGTTTACATTTCCATGGCAGCAAATTTTGTGTTTTGAAGCTTCCTTTTAATCCTTCTCATTCTGCCTAGAAGCCTAATTCTGGATAACATTTAATTTTTTTAGTTGAGAATCTAAAAAAAGCATTACACTTTATATTCCATTTCTGGTTAGATACATGTTTTGTAACTCCATGCCAATAGTTGAGTACAGAAGATTATTTGGGCTTGCAGGAAGCCAATCGATTTTTGAGCTATGTAGGAAAACAAAATTAATGTCCCTTAACTTATGCATTATGATCTGAATATTTTTGATGGATATTAATGGAAATAGGCCTTTAGTTACAAAATTTCAGTTGATCATCACTTGGCTGTTTTAAAATTTCCTTCTAACATTAAGGAATTTAAGAATAACTCATTTTTCTAATGAAAATATGATATGCAGCACATTAGTTCAATGTGTGGTGTAGTTTAAACCAATTACTTTTTAAGTTCACTATGTTAACTTAATTTATCCTATGAAAATTAATTAGACATGTAACTAATATAGCCTTTATATTGTGTACTATCTTCCTGTTTTAAGTCAAAAGTAATTTTACTTTTAACGAATTGTTTTATTTGTTTTTAGTTGCATCTCACAATTGAATAAGAATCTCCCCATTGTGAAACAGGGGCTAGTTACTAAATCTCATGGAACATCAACAAGGTAATTTTTTTAAAGAAAATTGAGGTAATCATTGTATATTTAATACAACCCACTTCTGTTACTACTGAGTAAGGTAACCTTCTGATGGGTTGATGTAATCTATAAGATACCTAACTTTTTTTGGTTTGCCGAATTTCTGTGTTACAATGGAGGGAAGGGCTCCTTACTCCCTATTGTCTCTCATGCTATGCCACCATCTTATTTCCAGTATGGTTTCCCGGTGTTTTTAGAGTAATTTGAACCCGAAAGATTAATTGTGCCCATTCATGGTGAGGTTTTTTTATTTTGTCTTCAGCAAATTTATTTTAATGTTGCAAAATGTTATTTTTATAATTGCTTATTATTAATTAAAAGATATACTTTTCTAATTAAGGCCTCTTGTGAACTAATCTGAATGATGGGTTTGCCCAAAAGTAATGCTATTTTTTTCTCTTTTGATTCAAATGGCTAAAAGGCAGAGTATTTTAAGCCCACATAACCCTGATCATCCGACATCCATTAAAGATTTTCTGTCAAATAAAAAATTAGTAGACTATAATGTTTCCCTTCTTCTCAAATGATGATACCTTAGAGAGGTTATCCAGCAACCAGCAATGGTATGGTAAAATCTGGTGTGATGCGCACAACACACAACTTTCACTTACCAACCTACTTAGAATAGAAATCCACTTGTTTTGAGAAATATGAAACGCTATTTAGCAACTTCACAGAAAATAGCTTATTCCACATTTATTACTTCTTTTTATTTGTCTGCATTAACTATTGAGAAAATTATGACAAATTATAATAATTATGACAAAATTTGAAAATCCTCAGCATTTTTCGATACATTATCACTTATTTCATTTTTTAAGGGTCCTAAAACATCCTAATTTCATCAGTAGTCGAGTTTTTTTTATTTTTTTACTACCTTTTGTAAGTATATCGTAAAGGGGAATCAATATAAGGGGTGTTTATAGCTCATAGCAAATTAAAACTTAATTTTCAAATTTTTGTTTCTTATGCCTTTCCAGAAACTGATGATTACTGTTCCACTTAATCCACTTTATATTCCATTTAGAAATCTATTATGGAATTAAAGTTTGTAAATCGTAAACTGATTGAAATAACTTGATTCTACGCATTTCCTCTTTAAAGAACAAAAACATTTTTTATTGCTAAATTTTATGTTTATTCATGTTTTTAATTTTATTTGTGATATCACGGCAATGCAAAAATTATAACCCATGGTGTCTCTTTTAATAATGCGCTTTCCAACGTTATACAGTATATGGGTCATTTTCCCAGAAAGAGCAAATCGCTGTCTCCGATGGATTCTGAAGCCCCCTCGCCATTTTTGTTCATTAAAACAACCTCTAATTAGGATCTGTGACTTGCCCTGTCGACTGCGTAGGGTTTTACTCATATAACATTAAAAATTAAAGGTTGAATTTTGGTATGACCAGTGGAAATCCCCTTCCCTCGTCATGTCACAACTCCAATTTCCAAACTTTACGTTCGTCTACGAATTGACCATTGACGCTTTTTGAATTTTTTACAACTGTGGTGCTGTTCAAAACGTCTCAAGATTAGAATGTGAGGTATGCGATATTTTTAAGAATGATAGAATAGTACACAGAGGAGGTAAAAGACTTGTCCCCGGTGTTTGGGGTTTTCCCCGCTTACGTAGTATTTTCGTGTTTTGGCAGTTTTAACCTTTACAGATGATTGCGGCTTCTGGCTAAAAGTAGGATTACACCTCGGGTAACAACTCTTTTTGCCGCCAAATGTTTTCAGTTACTGTTGAACCGACAGGATAACAACGTGGGTGCTACGGCGAGAGCGGCATACAACCCGTGCCATTGACCCGCCCGTAGTTACTTAGAAGGTAATGTATCGAAATTTTTTCATTGCTTTTAGAGCAAGTTGATACGTTTCTGACGGTCTATCGTTGTTTAAAAAAATGGCTGTATTTAAGTATTGAACAGAAAAAAATTGATGGTCACACAATACAATATCGGGTATTTTTCTCCCGCTCGAGTGTACTTGGAGATTAATTGTATCTAAATGTTTTCGTTGCTTTCTACTTCTAAAGCTCATTGAAATGTTTCGAACGGTCTATCGTTTTGTCAAAAATCTGCTATATTTAAGTAGTAAACGAGAAAAAACTAGATAGCCTCTCAAATTCTGATGTCATTATCCCGCCTCTACGAAATTGGAAAGTAAATTTTAAGTAAAATTTTTCGCTGCTTATTACTTATAGAACTCGGCGCGTTTTCAACGGTCTATCGTTTTTGTCGAAAAGCAGCAGTATTTAAGTAGTAAACGAGAAAAACTGGATCGTCATAAACATCTGGAGTCATTGTCCCGTCTGTCTCTACCCGAAAACTAATTGCATCTATATTTTCTCGTTGCTTAATACATATAG
Source organism: Aelia acuminata (assembly GCA_911387785.2). Lineage (NCBI taxonomy): Eukaryota > Metazoa > Arthropoda > Insecta > Hemiptera > Pentatomidae > Aelia > Aelia acuminata. The sequence goes on from OU426980.1 coordinate 32,633,230, forward strand.
AGGTCGTTGAAACGTTTCCGATGGTCTATCATTTATTTCAAAAGCATCTTTTTAAGTAGTAAATGAGAAAAAACTGGATGGTCATAAAAATTTGTTTAATGGCTAAAGATGGCTTAAGATTTTTGTCAGCAAAAAAAAAAAAAAATGAAAATTAAGAATATAAATAAAAATAAAAACTCAAGAAAAAATATATTTAAACGAACCCTCAGCACATTTCTTTTCCCGTCTTCCGATTTTTTTTTTTTTCTCTATAAATAATAAATGCGCCCTGCTCTTGTATAACCTTGCATTGGAGTTCAATCTGTGCTATGTAAAGAGCATCCCTAAATATTTTACAGAAGTTAATTCGACATTTTCAATTTCAAGAATTCCAAGTTCAGAATCGCCCTTTCTGGGAAAATGACCAATATATACATATATATATATATATATATATACATTTCGATTTCCGTTAATGCGTGCAGTATATATATATATATATATATATATATATATATATATATATATATATATATATATATATATATATATATATATATATATATATATAGACTGCACACATTAACGGAAATCGAAATGTTAAACTTGGCAAAAAAAAAATTCTTTTTTTATCCTGTATATGTTTATCGATTTTTTTCATATTTCCCCATGTTTTACTATTGAGCATAATCAAAGACAGTTTATTTCTCCAAATAAACAAAATCAAAGGTAAGTTATAGAAAAAGGAAAGTTTTCCTTCTCAATTTAAGTGCCACCAGATAATTCCTATGATGATAAAACCATATTATTATAAATGAATACTTGATTCTCATTTAATATGACGAGTGTAATCAAAATTGTAATAGCTGTTTTTTAATAAAAGAATCTAAAAATGTGACCTAATTTAGTAACACACAATATACAAACAACAAATACCTTATTTTAGGTTTCTCCCATGTATCAATTAATTTTCACAAATTTCTAGCCTCTTAGCTGATTGTTGAGGAGTAAGTTCGTGAGGGACCAGTCTACTGGTCTTTTTCACCTTCCTCATGGAGAGAAGATGATGACCAACAGTATCTTTCGACACACCACACTCCCTGACAAGTTCGCGAGTACTTGTGGATGGATTTGACTTAGCAGCTTCCTTCAGAACCTCAATGATATCCATTAATGGTCGCCCAGAGCCCTTCTTCCTTTCCAACATCTCGTTGTATCTCCACTTCTAAATTTTTCAAACCAACATCGCGCAGTGCACTGGTCAAGGACAACTTTCCCTTCATATTTAATAATTTCACGAGTTGCTTCAGCGGCTGTGAATTTTTTTTTTTCAGTAATGTCTTAAAATTAAGAGAATTTCGTAGGATACTGTCATGTTTCCTTCTTTGAAATTAATAACTAAACTAAGGTTTTTTTTTAAGTAAACAAGCTTAAACAATCTAAAGGGATTATTAATTATTGGTAAATAATTAATAGCAATAAAATATTTACAGACCTTTGAAATCTGGAATATGATAAAATGGTCATTTTTTTTTTTTTTTTTTTTTTTTATACACCCTATTAGTTTATATCAAGAATAAGTTATTATTCTATAAGTACTGTAATAAATGCTATTGTTCAAAAGAGAATAAGGGAAGACAGACAGGCTGAGTTGAAAATTAACTCAAAGATTATATTAAACCAGGTCTGAGGAATAGCTGACGTAAACGTATATAAAATTAAAACTAATCGATCAAATTATGAATCCGTGATATTTCTAGAGGAGCTATGATTCCATATCTGTTATCAAAAGAAAAATATCACAACGTGTTATTAAATCTGTATTATCATTTCTTCTGCTTAGATTTTCAATAAGTTACATCAATAAAAATTAATTGACTCTAAAACTACACCAAACCAATATCTTTCTTATGCAATTTATCCTCTATCTTGACATCACAGATAAGCTCAATTATTCTTAGACTTGGGAATATTTTATTCTAATTAATTTTAAATACCATTATTTGGTACCAGTTTATGTTAATATTTATATTTATAATATTTATACTTGATTTAGATATATGGCTCTGTAATATGATTTTCATATATTTTATAATAACCAATACAGTAATAAATTGCATTAAATAAAATAAGAAGAATACATGAGTATAGGTTGCAATAAGAGATTACCTTACAGATATCTTTATCCATGTCTTAAATGTGTAATAACTTAAGGATAGTTAAAGAAGGGCACAATATTCTGATTTCAGAAAGAAATTTATCAAAATTCATAGTGATTTAACTTTCTAAAATTTGATTTATGGGTTTTCACAATAAACAGGTCATATAATAAAAATGTGGATCAGGGCGACCAACCAAGTCTCAACACCACACCCTCTCGCTAGAACTCCACCCATGCACACGTTTCGGCCAGCTCGGCCACCACCAGTGCTAAATGTGATTGATGGTAAAAATTGTATTAATAACAGGTCATATAATGTTATTTAATACAGCAATGTTTGATTTTTTTTACAGTACCAATGGGACCAAGGGCACAGAACATTCGTTTCCTGTTGTTAGTCACAAATTTCAAATTAATACAGAGGAGGAAGATAAAGTATCAATTATTAAATCATCTAAACAAATTAGAAATGTAGATAGAAATGATCAGCAAGACATCTTCCTTCTTGGTAGATATGTTGGTCACATCTACAAATATCTTTTAGATCTTGAAGTAAGTTGCTAATTTTTTTATCATACAGAAATAAATTTAATTGTTTAATTATATTTATATGTGTGTGTGTATATATATGAAATGAAATAAAAATATAAATTTATTCTGTGACTTTTAGTCCCCTAAGAATAACAAAAAGAAGGCTTATGATAAGAACCTTTGTCTGGCTAAAAATAGAACAGTAGAATGACCTTATAAATTATATGTAGGATAATAACCTAGAAATAATTCATAACTGTTTACGCATCGATCTAAATATTGGCTATTTTGGCGCTGCAGAGTTCGGTAAGGAATTCCAAAGATAGGTTGCATGTACAGGATCACTCAAATGAGGCTATTCTATGGGTAGAAACATACAGATCTGTGGGATGAGATCTTGTGTTTAATAGGTGGATGGATGAACAAGGTGTAAGGAGTTTGAGGGTATTGGTGGGTTTTATGTTCTAAAGGATTGGAACCAAGGAGATATTGTCGTCGGGATCCAGGAAAAAGAAAACCTTGTTCAGTATACAATTGCTAAACGTGAGAGTATTTAGGTTGATCGAGAATAAATCTGATAAGACAGTTTATTAATCTTTTTTATCTCATCTCTAGTTCATCAGACAACCCTCCATATACTAAGAATCTATAATCAAAATGGGAAGGATGAGAGGAAACTAGTAGATGGCGCGGGTGCTTTGGGGGAAACATCCACGGAATCTTAGGAGCTGTTTTAGGGCTGCGATGGGTTTTAGGCTAATTTGAGATACTTGGTGATTCCAGGTGAAATGATTATATATATATATATATGTAAGATTGATAATAGACTGGATTAGATAACAGAATTTATTATTCTGCAAAGAATGAACAAATAGTTAAATAACTTGTGGAGGACAAAATTATATGAAATACTGGGACTTTATTCTGAATGTGACAAATGTGTGCTATAACACATGCCTGTAAAGTATAATTTAATTACAAGAGATCTAACCTGTATAAATGAAAAAGTAGGAAGGTAGGCTATAATTACTATAGTAACAGATAGAAATCAACAAACACGTAGTTTAATCTTAATATTTTAGTGTACATGTAGGAGGAACTTTATACATATATATATAAAATACACCACGTAAATATTCCAGATACCATTAGAGATAAAATAATAATATCATAGCGTATCTGGTAGACATAGTAAATAAGTTCAATGAACACTTTGGTAGTATTTAGAATACAGAAAATAATTATCTATCAACAATTTCGGACTACCAAAATGCTTAACCGTTGTTAAATAAACAGAGAATAGGGAAAGTTAAAATAGCTTTAGTGAAGTAAAAATCTTATAATGCTGCGAGAACTAATAATATTCCTAGTGAACTAATCAAGGAATGCGCGGAAGCTAGAATTTCCAAAATACATCTTTTAGTTTAAAAGATTTGGGAAAATGAGGAAATGCCTGAAAAATGGAAACTCTATACTTATTCCAATTCTCAAGAAGGTGTGGTGGTCAACAAATCTGTCTTTTAAAACAGATTATTACTACAGATTACTCATAATCATTAAGGTGGACTTAGACATTCAGTTTGTTTTCTGTTTTGAATGACAGTCCGATGCATTGCTCAAACCAGATGGAAAAACCGATTGTCTAAGTTTGAAAACCGTCGGTTTTGCTGGTGTTCCAAGAGACCTTTTGGGAGAGATTACTAAACCAAATCAAATCAATTGTTGCATAGTGAACTTCAGGAAGTGGATGTGTTTAAATTTCTTTTGTTGGACAAAATGTTTTAAGATATAGTTTTCCTTTTCAACATAACCAAGTATAATTTACTAACTACTTGTAGAACATTATTAGTTTATTATTAAAGTTAGTTTCCCAGATGGGAAATGAAACATACTAGGAATTATGATTTTTCTAACATAAGATGACATGGTTTTATTCATCAATTACAATAAATAACAAACAATTGAAATTGGATTATTATTTTACAAAACAAATGTTTAGATTTACTAATAACAACTGGGATTTTATATTTTCTTTTTAAATTATACAAAAAATTTAGGAAAATTAGGCATTTAAAAAATACAAATATACACATAAGACGAGACATAAGGGAGTATTTATTTTAATTAAAATAATGTTAATTATTAAAATCACGGTTTGGATTGATGATAAAAGCGAGTAGATAAGGGGGTATCAGGCTTTGTTGCCAACCAATTTTACTTGTGCTAACCGATGGTTTGGAAGGATGGAAAATCGATCGTCTAAATCCACCTTAAGAGTACATAAAATTTTAATTGGTTCTTGAATAGAATTGCTTGTTTATGTTCATCTTTATGTTTGTTGTTTATATTAGTCATTAATTCTGAACTAGCCATGTTTTTTTCAAAAAGAGAACCTTTTAAACAACAATCTTCATTTAGTTATCATGTCTTTTTCAATCAATACTTGCTACTCTTAATATTAATTCAGAAACATTTTAAATTTGTGTAATTTTATGGCATTTTTGGAAACAAAGGTTTATTGGAGCAGATGCTGCTCGAAAAATATGTGAAGCAGAGAGTGAAGGTGTTGTGAATGAAAGGACTGCATAGCTTTCATTTTGGCGTTTCAACAGTGGCGACACCATGCTTGAAGATGATCCACTTTCTGGACATCCATCAGAGTAGAACATTGGAGATATTGAAAAGGCAGTTCATAAAGATATGTCAATCAATACCCGTGAGTTACAGTCCTACGTGAGTCCCTACGTTTTGGCTTAGGGAATTGGTGACCCCATCGACTGGTCAATGGACCGCAGTCAGCCACCGGCCTTCCAGGTTGGGGGACTCTAACACACATACAGGACACAAAATACAGCATACTCAACACATGGTCACCTACAGTACACACCCTAGGATCACCTCACCTTGGAAGCCCCTAGGCTAGTGGAAGGCAGCCCCTTCACCTGACTCGGGGGCAATGGGCCAATAACCTGTTCCCCCTAAATCGAAATATTATGAAACCTCAAAGAGAAGAAGCCGGATTGAATCCTGGTAACCGACCCAGGAACCGCCTAAATGACCTAAGAATTGGATTTTCAAATATTTTAATGTTAAATAGACTAGGAGCACTTCGTGCGCTTCTTACAGAATTGGACAAATACAGATTAGACATAGCAGCAATCCAGGAAGTTCGATGGATAGGACAAGGAATTATGGAGAAGATGCACCATACATTTTATTACAGCTGTCATGAAAAGCACCACATCTTCGGTACCGGATTCGTGGTGAGAGGATGAGCTCGTCAGCTGGTGATGAAATTTATACCTATTAATCACAGGCTATGTTACATCCGACTAAGGGAAAAATTCTTCTATTTCTCGTTAATTAACTGTCATGCCCCAACAGAAGTATCAGCCGAGGATGATAAGGATACTTTCTATGAAGAACTAGGACGTCTAACAGGAAATTGCCCCAAAAATCTTATTAAAATCATCCTTGGAGACTTTAACGCTCAAGTCAGTAAAGAGAGGGCATTAATGCCGACCCCATGAGGAACGCACAGCTTACATGCAGCCAGTAATAACTACGGATGGCAAATTTTGCTACATCACATGGACTGGGTACGAGAGTAAAGCCAGAAGACCAACATGGTTTGATGACGATTGCCTACAAGCAGCAAAAGTGAAAAATGAAGCCTAGCGAAAGATGGTCCAACGCCCATCAGACTCCCAAGAAACCTATAGGATAAGAAGGTGCAAAGAGAATAGACTTTTCGGCGTAAAGAAAAGATAGTGGGAAAATAGGAAAATGGAAAACGTGGAAGAATAGAGAACTCAAAATGAAAGACTGTTTTTCCAAAGAATAAATGAGGGGAGAGCATCTTTCAAGGCCAGAGTAATAGCCTGTAAGGACGCAGATGGAACACTCTTAAGCCACAAAGACGATATCCTGAAGAGGTGGGCCCAGCACTTTAAAGACCTATTAAACAGAGGAAAGGTGGCCAGCGAACCAGAGATAACGAGTGAAGTACCATTGAACTCCATGGAACCCCCCGATGAAGATGAAATTGAAAACGCCCTTAATAAATTGAAAAATGGCAAGGCACCCGATCTGGACGGAATACAATCAGAGTTGATGAAGTATGGGGGAGAAGAACTGAGGAAAGCCCTCCATGAATTGATGATCACCATCTGGGAAAGGGAAACTATGCCCACAGAATGGGCAGCAGCCATTATCTGCCCGATACATAAGAAGGGATCAGACAAAGTGTGCTAACTATAGAGGAATCTTGCTCCTCTCTTGTGTGAATAAGCTGCTCTCTAACATTCTGTTTTAACGGATCCTCCCGTATGCTGATAAAGAACTAGCAAGATACCAAGCAGGCTTTCGGGTAGGACGCTCAACCATTGATCAACTGTTCTTTGATCTTCCCTCAGAATGATCTTTGAGAAAAGCATGGTCAGTCACCATTTATTTGTAGATTTCAAGGCTGCGTACGACAGCATTGATACGACTCAACTCTACAGTGCATTGGAGAAGTTAAGCATTCCACAAAAGCTCATACGCCTAATCAAGATGACCATGCAAAGCTCAAAGGGCCTGATATGTGTTAGTTGTGACTTCTCTAAGGAGTTTGAAGTGAGCAGTGGGGTACGGCAAGGGACGCCCTTGCCTGCCTATTGTTTAATATGGCAGAAGAAAGAGCCGTGAGAAGGTGGAACAATGAAACAATGAATGGAACAATGAACAGATGAAAGCTTTGTATACCTTGGAACTGGAGTGAATAATCAGAACGATATGGCTCAAGAGAAGGATCACCGCTGCCAATAGATGTTTTTTTGGACTTGGTCGACACTTTAGAAGTAGGTACCTCACAAAGCAGACCAAGCTGAATATATACAAGACCCTTGTATCCAATGAATATTGAACGGATATTCACCATAAATGAAACTATTACACTGGTTGAGTTTCTAAATAGAAGTTGCATTCAATCCATATTGAGCAAATTGAAAATGTTGCGAGGAACTGGAATATGGGTGAACCGGGACTTAACACCCAAGCAGAGAATAATAAGAAACAAACTTCTTATTCTCAGAAGGAAGATTATCTCGCACAACAAGGATGAAAAGGTGTTTGTTAAAGGTGGATTTATGTTTTTCCAGAACAAGAGGTTTACATGGACAGAAGGAAAAGGACATACAACAAATAACCCGGAAGATATAAAATATATAGCACCATACATTAAAGAAGAAGATGGCAACATGGGACCTAATTCAAAAAACTTACAGGGCCAAACTCACCTATAACAGTTAGTGAAATCCAGAATAAAATTAGTATACTATCATATAATGTAGCTGTTATTAAAAATAAAATTAATGATTTGGAATTTTTTAAGTTTGTTAAGAATTTTGAAATTTTTGGTTTATTAGAAACTCATGTAGAGAGTAAGGATTTTTTGAGTCTAGAAAAGTATTTTGCTGGGTTTATTTTACATTGTATAGAAGCAACTAGAGAAAGTGTTTTTGGAAGGGCTAAGGGGGGTTATTTAATTGGTATTAAACAAGATAGTTTTTTACAAAGTTTGTTTAGCAAATTGGAAATAAATAATAAAGTTTTAATAAATTGTAAACAAAGTAAGGAAAGTCAGTTTTATGTGTTCCCTATGTATATAAATCGATCTATATGGGATTCAGATTTTAATGAGGTGGAAAAAACAATAAGACCAAATACTAAATATATTTTAATTGGTGATATGAATATAAGGATATCCAACAACCAGTCAATCCCAGAAGATTATTAAACCCTGATCAGCAAATAAGACATCTGAGGGCCTCAAAAGATCTTACTTTAAATAAAAGGGGTGAAAAGTTTTTAAGCTTATGTGATGATAATAATTTAGTTGTTTTGAATGGTAGGACAGCTGGTGATAAAGAGGGAGAATTCACAGCATAAAAAAAAATGGTTGTTCGGTTAACGACATCTGTTGCATATCCCTGGAACTGCTAGATCTCATAAAGGATTTTTCAGTATTGCCTCATTGTTTTTTCGGATCGCATGCCTATTGCAGTTTCATTAAAGCTAAAAACTACTAAAAATGACAAAACTTTACCTCTACTTCCTAAGTTAAATTGGACAAAGCTAGATGACAAGTATTTTAAGATTAATTTAGAAAACAAAATGGAACCAATATGTTTAAAATGTAGCAATGCACAAGAAAATATAAATAAAATAACAAATTTAATTAATGATGCTTCTTGGATGGGACATAAATCTATTGACAATAGCAATAAAATGAACAAAAAATCTCCTTGGTATGACAAAGAGTGCCAAATTTTGAGGACAAAATCCTTATGTATCTTAAAATTATTTAGAATAAGCAATTTAGCCTGGGTAAGATTATTATACCAGGAAGTTAATAACAAATACAAGAAGGTATGTTTTCAAAAGAAAAAAGGATGACAGACAAATTTTTAGCTGTAAAAGATGGAAAGGATTTCTGGAGCTTAGTCAAAACTTTCAAGAAAAAATTTATTCAAAATATTGGAATCATATCAGCAGAAGAATGGAAAAAATATTTCAGTGGGTTATTAAATCCTGAAATAAAATCTAACCCTATTATGTACGCACCACAATTAGTTTATAATAATATTTTAGATGCCCCTTTTGAATTCAATGAACTGCTTTTAGTTTTGGGTAGGGCAAAAAGAGGGAAAGCTCCTGGTTTTAATAGAATTCCTGTTGAATTTTATAAAAACTCTCCCAAAATATTTTTAGAAAAAAATTTAGATTTATTTAATTACATATATGAATTAGGAGATATCTCAGATTCCTTTAAAACCTCTGTAATATTCCCACTCTTTAAAAAAGGAGACAAAAATGATACTAGCAGTTACCGAGGAATAAGTTTCATGGACAGTATTACCAAATTATTCACGGGTCTATTACAACTAAGATTAAAACAATGGGAAAAAGATAAGAAAATACTTAAGGAAAATCAGGCTGGTTTTAGAAAAGCATTCTCAACAGTTGATAATTTATTCGCATTATGCAACATAATTAAAATAAAAACTGCCCCCAAAAGGAAAACATTATATTGTTTCTTTGTAGACTTCAAGTCAGCGTTTGACTCCCTTGATAGAAGGTCATTGTTCTACAAAATGCTTACTTTGGGACTCTCATCAAAGTTTGTAAATATTTTACAGGCACTGTATAAAAACACATTCCACAGTGTGGACAGAAAAAGGAGTTACTCAAGAATTTCATACATTATGTGGTTTATTACAGGGATCTTTATTATCCCCGGATTTATTTGCTTACTTTATTAATGATATTCCAGACTTTGTAGGGGGAGGGATAATTTTTGCAGGAAAATTAATTGCTTAATGTATAGTATTTCTGGCAGAAGAGCCTGAAATCCTGCAATATATGATAAATAGAGTCAGTGAGTATTGGGCCTTGTGGAACTTGAAGATAAATCTACAAAAATAAAAAATTATGGTATTTAGAAAAGGTGGGAAATTATCTAAAAAAGAAAGACGGAATTACAGGGGTTCAGAAGTAGAGGTGGTAAATGAGTACAGATATCTAGGAATTCTACTCACTACCCAATTGGTACTGAAGCAGCATTATTTCAAGGAGAAGATCACTACTGCCAAATTTGGAATCAATGCAACCTGGCAAGCTTTTAAAATAGAAATATACCTCTATATTATATAGTCTATATACAGAGGTTTTGAATCCACTTTCAGGGCAGTAATATCCTATGGAGCACAATTCTGGGGCCATGAAAAAAATGATGAGGTTGAGGCAATTCAAAAGTACTTCAAAAAATGTTCTCTCTTCCGAAAAATACACCTGATTATATTTTGTATTTAGAAACTAAACGATACCCGCTTTACTTTTTCACCCTTAAATTGTTTTTACATTATTTAAATAAAACTTTCAATCTAACAAGTCATCGTTGGCCTAGAATAATTGCTGAATATGTGATGAACAAACAGGCTAATTGGTTTAGAAATTTGGAAACTATTAGTCAGAAATATCTAGGAGAAAATGCTGGTTGGATTAAAGAACAAGGCAATAACTATAAGAATACAGAAGTTATATTAGACAAATTAAAAATAGAGTTCACTAGTGAAATTTTAGATAAGGCAAAGCATTCCAATTTTCATAGCTATTACAAAAACCTCAACTTAATTTTCGAAAACAATAGTTACATGTGCAATAACTACAGTATGAATTTTATTAGCCTGATAATGAAAGCTAGGGGAGAACTGTTAAATCTGAATTACTCGGTTAGTAGAACTGAAAATCAATGGGTATGTACTCTTTGTAATACGAATGAAATAGGAAATACTTTTCATTTCATTGCTGCCTGCCCTGTACTTAATGAGTTTAGAATACAGTATCTTGGCTCAACAATACTAAGCCACAATGAATTTCTGTTATTTTTGAATGGCAAAAATTGGCATGCACTGTATAATTATTTGTCTGTTGTAGAAAGATATAGAAGACTACGCATAATGGAATACAATGATTAATTATTTCTTGAATTATGCTTTGTTTTATTTTTGTTTAGTCATTATTTGTATTATTATTTATTACTATGTGTATTATAATATTATACTATATTACCAATTTTGTATTTATACCAATTGTAAGGTAATTGTTAAGGCAGAACTTAACGGACGGACTTAAAGTCCATGTCATGTATGTTAGCTGCAATTTATAAGAAGGATTTCTTTGTTTGTTATTTTAAAAGAAAAGAAAAAAGAGTAATGCAAATTTCTTTATTTCTTTAAATTTATCTAATAAACATACATTATTATTATTATTACAAGACCCTTGTCATACGGATCAGAGGCTTGGACTATGACGAAAAGAGATGAGAGGAAGCTCAGTGTGTTCGAGCGAGGGATTCTTAGTAGGAGTATACGGCCCAGTAAAGGTGGGTGAAGTCTGAAGGAGAAGGAAAAATAGGGAACTAATTACTCTATTTGTCGACCTCGACATCGTCACGTTTATAAAACTTGGTAGACTAAGATGGGCGGGACATGTGGCCGGAATGGATACCTCTGAAATACCGAAAAAGGTGATGACTGAAGAGCTACACTTGACGAGACGAGTAGGAAGACCGAGGATTAGATGGCTGGACAGCGTAACCAGTGATGCCAGAACTTTACTTGGAGTTCGAGACTGGAGAGCTGCAGCAGAAGACAGAACCGACTGGCGGAGGCTCTTAGATGAGGCCCAGTCTCGATAACGGGACGTAGCGCCAAATATATATGTGATACCTGTGAGCTGATGGTTTTTTCTGAGCCTTATTGAGAAACAAAACACTGTCAGAAAAATAAAAAATTACATTCAAGAATCATCAAAACCTTCACAGGATGACACAAAATCCTTGTAAATAATTAATTAAGGGGTGAAACACGGATGTTTTGCATGATCGTTAATTTTGAGTTTTCAATTGGGCATTTGTAGTAGTAAATTACTTGTGTCTGATTGAAATACCATTGCATATTTGCCAAGTGGTATGTATGATCTTCGTAATCATGATCCATTTCCCAATTTTGAAATATAGTATACTTTGGATCTCTCCAGTCATGAGGTATGTATTCAATTGCTAGACTGCCTATTAGAAATTGAAGGAGGTGTGGTCTGATTATGCACTGAACTTTTTGTATCAGGGCTGGAAATATTCCATCAGCTCCGCCATATTGAGTTTACTGCATAGTCAAGCTTCCCAATCCTTAAAATTTATGGATTTAAAAATTTAAGGATGAGCTATGTGTCTAGGTTGAACCCACGTAACTCAAATTCCACTTCTGTAATTTTGGTGTTTTCTACTCTAGATAAGTCATCTACTGCGCATGCGTATACATATTTGTATACATGTACATATCTCAAATTATGTACATAGCATGTATTGAATAACTTTAATTTTTTGGATTTATTTGTTATAATGATCTATTTCTATATTATCATGGGCATATTTTTTGAGGGAAAAAAAATTTGAGGGACCACATATCGACTTATTTATCATATTTTTTTCTGTATATGTGGGTCTATAATTATATTATGGGGGGGGTCGTTACATTTGAAAACAATATCTGCTATGGCTTTCAGTAGGGAGTGGATATAGAATAATTTAAAATGTTGGTATTTCTTCATATGTAGATCTGCTTTTAGTTTATTGAGGGGATTATGTTTGGATATCAGTCCCTGTGTTATATTATAATCCTTTAAATATATTTTTTAGATATATATTTTGATTATGAGTGGGGAAGGGGTAAACACCTTGTAAAATAGGAGTTGATCGGCCAATAGGTGGTCAGAGATATTCCTCTAGTCTTGATAATTTTCAATTTACATTTACAATTAATGATGTTTTATCTTACATAAAGTGTGTTAAAAGAAAATTTAAGTTTTTTTCATTAAAAAAATTAATATTTTTTGAAAGTTGAAATGGGCAATAAAATAAAAATACTTACAAAAAATAATTTATTCAACCTTACATCAAACAACACTTGTACATAGGGAAGAAAATTTTACAGATTTTTATTACTAAGTCTAAATCCCTAAAAGAACCAGTGGTAATAATTTATGTTACCTATATTGTTTTTTGGGATTGTTTCAACCTAATACTTTGTTATTATTATTACCATGCAGGAACCTCTAAAAAATTGCTGTATGTAAATAGAAATTTAGTTTTTTTTTCACTATTACTGCTTTGTTCATCAATGTCAGATGTTTTACAGGTAATTTCTGTTTTGACATGTTCTTTACCAACAATGTTTTGGAGAAAAAAATAAATTGAAATTGGAGAAAAAACTTAATTACACAAATGGACATATGTTTTACTGAGTGCAAGGGTTGTTACTTGGACAAAAGTAACATTCCAACTGTTCATTTGAGGATTTTTACACAGTTTTAGACTAAATAGGTGAGAAGGAGATGAATTGGCAAAGGGATAGTCATTTTATACCTGCTGGCCAGGAGTCTATTTTCTGTGGTATTAAAGCAACACGCCACTACTGGGAGGTTAATCCTGATGATTCTTCATGTAGCACTCCCACTTAAAAAGTTTATTAATAATCGAGAATATAAATTTATGGATGGAAATACAAATTTGATTTCTTTCAGGTGAAACTTCCAATAGAACAAGACTTTTTAAATGGGACATTAGTTACGAGTAATATGAGAGCTACTCTTATAGATTGGCTACATGATGTTCAGATGCATTGCCGGTTTTTATTGGAGACCCTTCATTTGGCTGTATCCATTTTAGATAGATACCTGCAGGTACATATTGTAATAAATGTATTGTAAGAAGATCACAACTAATAGACTATAATTTAATTAGAATTATTTTATTTTTCGTCATTTATATATTTTTTGCTGACTTTTGTTATTATTATTATTATTACTTACCTAAAAATAGACTTTTTTTTTATTGTTCATTTGTATATTGTTATGAGGGAAATTAGTTTTATGTGGGCTTTCCATAAAAATAAATAATATTTGGGTGATTCCATGGAAAACATCAAAGTGTCCTCCCAAGCTATTTTTGGGTCTTCTTGGCATTTCAAGGAGAAAATACTTACTGGAAGTTCCTATTCGTTCTATTGCCATAATTACAAGTAATGATGACTTTTTCCATCAATAATCAAACATTAAAGCCTCTTTCTCTCCCCTGGCTGTCTCGAAGATTTTACCTTTTCATAAATCTAATAAAAGTAAGAGGTCTTAAATGTTTACCAGGCTCATTGAAAATATATATTTCCTTGAAATTCCTTCAGGTTTCATTTCTGCAGGTTAATAGTGTTCAAAAATTGTCTCATCAATAATTACAGTACATTAAATCAATATCCCATGGATCCAATCGCTCTCCCTTGCCTTTTTCAAACTCCCCGCAAACGCTGTGAAAAGAGAATATTTGTGTTCCAGTTGAAATTGCCTTTCAGCTGGAACACAAATATTTGACTTAGATGGTGCCAAACAAGGCTGACTAAGCTTACTCAGAAAAACTGCTCCAGTAATGCTACTGAATGAAAGTCATAATGTAAAAACCTTGTTTCTTTTTAATTGATTGGCTCTCTAACTCTCTATTGGCTTTCATTATTTAGTATTGGTAAGTGTTATCTTATCAATTCCATGGACCAGGTAAGGCTCTGTGTGAAAGATATAAGATCCCCATGTGTCGTGTTTCATCTAATTGTCTGAAGGTCAGTAAGATAGTTTTTCTCTCCTGGCCTCTATTGAAATTGACAGGGTGCATTGCTTGCCAACATTCCTTTTCTGGGCACTTTTGGTGCCCATTCTTCAGCCCAACTTAATTTTCTTTTATTTTTTTCCTGAAAATAATTTTACAAAGGTTGAATTTGACTTTGAGCTTCAGTTTCTTTTTCTTTTTTTGGGGGGGGGCTATCATGTTAAAACTTGAATTGGGGGCCCAGCATACTACGTGTTATATTTATTTTAGATTACCCTAATTTTTGCGACTTCAAGACTGAAAATTATATATTATTATATAGTATAAGTATTATATAGCATTTTGATTTCACAGTAGTATTTTTCACTTCCCTTGGTCAAAAAGTCGATTTTTTAAATTTCTAAGTCACTTAGAAAAAAAAAAAAACTTTAGTATCTTATTCACCTAAAAAAACGAAGTGGTGCTGTAGCTTTCATTTTGCAATCAATTCTGACACAACTGTACAACAAAACCATAGTAGGTACTGACACATTCGACCAGCAATGCCATGCTTATGGGACAAGAAAATCGTAAAGTTGGCCTTTTTGTGGATAAGCTGGAATCAAAAAACCGGTGTAATGTATAGTATAGTTGATTGGAGGATGTCTAGAAAAGTTTTTTTGCATAATCTTTATTCATTACAATTACTCATACCATATTTAGTGGAGCAGGTTAAGATAAATCATTTAAGTAGAACTTTCGAAGTAGCTTTTTCTCCTATTTAATTAAAAGAACCTTCTTATTTTGTTTTTTATTCATTACCTACATTCCCGAATATTAAATCTTCATCTATTTTTTACTAAAATAAATTAAAAGGAAATTTGGTAAAGGGCTTGGCATGATAGACACCACACATTGTCAATAGTGGTGACAAAACTCATGTTGTCATTCTAGGGTTAAATTGAAAAAATATATCCTCATTCCATCAAAGATCTAATATCCTTACTCTGAAATATTTTCATTATATATTTAATATTCTTAAAATATGTTATTACTATGATCTAATAATTTTATAATGTCATTGCAGGTTTCTGGAGTTATTCAAAGAAGAAATTTTCAGTTAGTAGGAATTACTTCTATGTTACTTGCATGTAAATTTGAAGAAATTCATTATCCAGAAATCAGTGATATAATTTACCTTACAGATAATGCTTATACCAAATTGCAAGTAATAGACTTGGAAAAAGTTATAGTTCGAAAATTGGATTTTCGTCTAGGGCGCCCAATTTCTCTAACATTTTTAAGGAGATTCGGCAAAGTAGTAGAGGTAGTTTTGGATTTAATTAATTTTTTAGTTGTACTATTAATGTTGCATGAATATGGAATAACATTATTAATGTTTTACTAGTTTTTCTTCTTAAAATTTCTCTAATAATTGACATTGTAGGCTGAAAGAATTGTTTAATCCTGGAGTAATCCCTAATGCTTACACGAACAGTTCCATGCTTTTTTTTTTTTTAATCATCAACTTTATGCTTTTTTATTTTTATTTCTGAAGAGGTTTATAAGTAAAAAGAGGTCATAAATTTATATATATATATATATATATATATATATATATATATATATATATAGAGAGAGAGAGAGAGAGAGAGAGAGAGAGAGAGAGAGAAGAAACTGTGCTTTTTATACACTTAGGCCAGTATTTTAAATCAGTCAACTCTCTAGAAGGATTTCCCTTCTATCCCTACACTGTTAATGGATTTTTTTTTTTTTTTCAGTTTATCATGTAAATAGCTCTGATGTAGTTTATCCATAACTGGTTTTTCAACCTCTCATGAATATATTTCTTAACATCCTACTCTGAATTTCCTGATGTCAGTATAGAATTCGCATGTATTTCCATATTTTTCAAATATCTTGTAGGTTTTGACTATAACTTGAACTTTTCCTAATATAAATAAATCCTTTTTTGCTTGAGGAACAATATAATCTTTAATAATCATAAACAGTTGCTACTTCTGCAATATTTACAATTACTATTAACATATCATTAACTTATATAATTCGTACTTCGAACAAGCTCATTCAAAAAATACACAATATGTCTAGAAGTAATCTTGCCTCCCATAATGGGGTTGAAGGTCTAACTTCTCTGGTGACCAAACCTACTGGGAAGTGGAGCTGGCAATTCCATTCCATATTTCTCTTCATTTTTCTTTATCCCGAGCAATTTTCATCCCTTTGGAGCCGCGAGTCTTAAGGACATCACTCTATCGCCTGTAATGCCTTCCTCGCCTTCTCTTTAAATTGTATGGGATCCATTCTGTAACCTTTAATGACCATCGGCCATCCTGAAGTCTAGGAAGGTGTCCCACCCATCCCATTTTATTTTCCTTATACGTAGGCTTTTATCCTTGACTCCTGATTCTTTACTCATGGCTGAACACTTAATTTTATCCCTTTTCTTGTAGTTCATCATACTCCTTAGAAAGTGACTGAAGGAAGAACGCAGCTTTCAAACATCACTTTCTTATTTTCCTTGCTAAAGTTGCCCTTCATTACTTTTCTTAAGGACCAATATTTCTGCTAACCTCTGGTGATTCATTCTCCTTTGCACTTCCTTTCTGGTATGATTATCAAAAGATACAAGCTGCCCCAAATAAACAAGCTCTTCTACATACTACAGTGTTACAGCATTTAAGCTTAACTCTTCTTTCACACTACCATTGTTTGACATAGTTGATTCCCATCAATATTAATACCCATATTGCTCCTGTCCAGTGCTCTGAACACTATCTCCAGTAACAGACCGGCTTTTGACCTTCACGACTTCGACGACGACCGTACCTGGCCGAACGACCTCCACCGATCGTCATCCTATCATGAGGTCAAGAAAAGAGAGGAAGGGGACAGAACCTGCTAAACAGCCTGACCCCAACAAACACTCATGACCTGTACAGGTCGGCGTTTGGTGGTCCCAGTAACCACGACCACCACGGCTACACCAGGCACCCCTAGAGGTCCTGGCACCACCCAATGACGACGCCCGGGAGAGCGTCGTCCCCGTGGTACCATTTGGCATCACCGCCTTAAATCCCGAATGGATAGCGGGCCGGACAGGGAGTTTTTGACTAAGCCTGTCCTACGGATTCTCCTACTTAGGGCATGATGGCGGGGGCTTACCACCATAGCCTAAGGAGGACTGGTCCCGTGCCAGCGCCTCTGTCGTTCGCGAGTTGTAAACAACTCCCCAGGGGGCACCACAAGGAGGTGACAGTAGGCGTTGCAGGGGATCGGGCAAGCGGGGAACAACAGACAGTGAGTGGGGCACTATAGCCTGATGTTCCCACATGAGGGGATGATATCTCCAGTAACAGTATGAACAATGGTGGTGATGGCAACCCGCCTTGTCTTACTCTTCTATCTTAAATATTGGACCCCTTCTGTCCATTTAGATATAGGCTATATTTCTAGAATATAGTTTCTCTATAATTGTTGCATATTTTTGTGGTATGCCTATTTTTTTCATTGCCTCAAGGATACTTCTATGATAGACACTGTCGAAGGCCTTCTTGAAGTCTACAAAACAGAAATAAAGAGTAAAATTATACTCCTTGGACTTTTCAATTAATTGGTTAATAACTTGTAGATGGTCTGTTACTGAATAAGTTTTCCTGAAACCAGCTTGCTCTATTGACTCGTTGCTGAGATATATTGGACTAATCTTCTATTTATTATTGCAGAAAAAACCTTGCCTAAGGCAAGAGCAGAGGGATATGGGTCTATAGTTCAGTTTTAGTTTTGTCATCTTTTATTTATAATAGGATTATTTTTGCAATTTTCAATACTTCAGGTATATTCTCCTCTAACATAATTAAATTAAATAACTTACATAACTTAACTGCCAGAATTTTGCTCTTGCAAAAAGAATCTCATTTCTTACTCCATCCAGGTCAGGCGTTTTATCGGATTTTAAACTTTTGATTGCTATTACAACTTCAGAAGGCATCATATCGGGAACATCTTCTGTTGACACGTGTTGTATTCTACTGTGCTCATTACAATAGTCATATAGCAGCCTAAAGTAATGTGTTGCTATATGAATGATAGCAACAGATTACTATATGAACGATATCCTTTCTTCTGGTTTCTTCTTTCCCTGTCTTGCCTTGAAGAGAATAAAATCATTGCCTGCTAGGTATTATATCCTCATATTTTTTCTGCTAGATCTATTTGTTTCAATGAAATCTTTTATCACCATATCTTTGTATCTGCTTTAATATTTTTCCTAATAATCGAGTGCTGCTAGTTCTATTCTATCTAAAGGGGTCATGTTTTCTTTTCTTTTAATTATCTTTCTAATCCTCAAAAATTCTTTAGTTTCCTGAGATAAGTTTCCTTATATACATCATTTTTTATTTTATAGTTTAATTACATAAACTAAATATAAATATACATATAAAATCTTCTGAAGAAAATCTTCATCCTATGAATAAAAAAAGAGAAATAGAGATTTTTTATAATTGTCTAAGTGTAAGTATTATTAATACTTTCAGATTTGCATTTGAATCTTCTTTAGTCTAATAATTAAATAGAATTACTAAAGAATTAATTAATTTATAACTTTTTAAAGAATTAAATATGTACCAGCATCGCGGGTTCATAGTTAATGTTTCATGATGGGTAGATGAAGAAGTCTCAAACAAAAAGTATAGCCTGGCATTAGAATATTTGAATCTTACCTTCGTAGATTTTTATATATTTTTCTGTCAAATTTTTTATATTTTGTGAATATCTCGTTTTTTAATTTATTTCATTATTATTTTCTTTTTAATGTTTCGAATTAAAGACCTTTTTTATTTTTCAGGCTGACCAATATCTCTACACCACTGCAAAATATTTTATTGAGCTCGCTTTGTTAGAAACATGTTTAGCTTCTGCTCGACCTTCACAAGTAGCTGCTGCAGCTATTTTTATTGCATTGTGGTAAGATATTTGCTATTTGTGGAATTACTATTTTACTTATTTTTATTTTCAGACTACATGTCTTGCTTGATCAGTTGGCTTATAGAAGAAAATGATGGTCAGTCATTAGAATTTCTTCAAAGCTTCCCAATTTTATGGGCATATTCCACACGGCAATTTAGTCAGCATATAGCTTTTCTTTCTCATTATCTTTAAATGTAAAATGAAATTTTTTTTCATTTAGTCCTGCTGAAACCCCAAGCCATGCAGGATATTAACCAAATCAGGATCATTGAGTCTAAATCAGTGTCAGTGTTTGTTCAGGTAAACCTAAGCTTGCGAGCTATACATGGCTCTTTGGCCCCATGGATTTGGCTCAGCCACTTACTTATTAGTATATGCACACATCACAATTTAAATTTCATTGCCCATACACAGATGTAGATTTTCTGTCTGGACAGTTATACTTAGAAAGCATTATTCAAATTAGTTTTATTCATTATAATACTTATTACTAATCTATTACTTTTGGTGTTTATTTTTAATAATGACCCTTTGTTATCAACTAAGAAAAACAAATTACCTTCTCCTTCGAATTTGATTCTGGCTAAAAACTCAGATAATGATGCTACAAATTTTTAAAATTAATGCATGTATTAGAAAAAAAAAATTCATATCTTTTGTTTAATTTTCAATTTTTTTTTTTCTAGCATTAAACACAATAAGGTCTCAGAAGATTACTGGTCACCTACACTGGAATATTATTCTTCTTACCATTTGGGAGATTTTATAGATGTAACCAGAAAATTAGCTACAGCAATACTCGAAGCTCCAAATTCAAAACACCAGGTGATTTCTTCAGTATTATAAACTTAGATCTTTTTTATCACCCAAATAAATTCCAGCAGCTTGTATTATAATTAATTTTACTTTTAAATGAGCTTTAACATAAAATGGTTAAATTTTAGTTATTTTCAATATAAATCTGTGTTACTGATGTTGCTTTTATCATTGATTTAACTATTGCAGAGCATACGAAATAAGTATTCACGGACTGAGAATTTGAAGGTCAGTTATGCAGAAGGATTACTCCCAGATTCAGCTATATTACGCAAATTATGCAAATTAAAATTAGATTAACTCTGATTTTTATAATTTATTATGAAAAATTAATAATTTTTTAGCCAAATTCCTTAATATGACGAAGCTTTGTTTTTATTTCTAAATTAAAACAAATTTCTTGATATGACTTTTAATGTGTTTTGTATTTTTTTAATATATTTTAATTTAATTTATATTTGTATATTAAGATTAATTATTCTTGTAAAATTGTGAATACTCTTGTAATTTTTTAATATTAAATGAAGCTGAATTAAGTATACTTGTTTTACCTTATTTTCATTTATACCTTATTGTAATATAATTATAATATATATAATTAATTATTATGTTGTTCATAATTCCAAAATTGTATGCACATAAATATATTTTATACTTTTAGGTTTCTTCAATGTTGAGATACTTCATTATATTATCAGAGCTGTTGATTTTGAAAACTTTGGCAAATCAAAGATCATATGCTTACTTAAATTTATTTTAGTTTTCTGAGATTTAATGGCCGATCATGGGGTTTTTAAAGAGGCTGCCTCATTGATGTATAATGCTTTTTGAAATTCATTCATTCATTTACAGTGCAACCGACACTTCAAGCGGTCCTTGGTCAGCTTAACTGCTCTTCTCCAGAAGTGAGCACGTCTGATGGATTTACCAGCTCTCTTCAGATCCTCGCCGACAGTGTACTTTCATCTTCCCTTTGGTCTTCCACGAGATCTGATGCCATCAGTTTTTGCATAGTATAGCCTTCTGACTGTCCTCTCTGCACCCATCCTGATAACGTGCCCTAGCCATCTGATCTGTTGTACTCTTAAAAATCATGAAATTCTCAGGTTATCAGATAGTTTTTACAGCCCTTTGTTTTTTTTTAGTCGAAACAAACCATTCTCATGTACAGGTCCATAAATTTGTCTTTGTATTCTTATTTTGAACCTGTCAATATTATCAGTTGATATTTCACTCATTAACCAAGGTTTTTGTATGCATATACCAAAATGCATCGGACGAGTGTTTTGTAGATTGTGAGCTTAGTTTCTACTACCAGAGTTTAGACAGACTGAAATAAGCTAGGCTGGTTGCACTTTACTTCTCCCTTGTCCAAGGTGTCATTGATCACTGATCCCATGTACTTAAAGCTCTGCAGATTAATTGGGTTCTTTTTCCTCAGTATAAGTATCTTGGTCTTATCCTTGTTGATTTGGAAACCCATTCTTCTCCCTTCCATCTCAAGCAACATTAATGCATCCTTGATGCTTTGTCAACTCCTCTCCACTATAAAAACATTGCATGTGCCATCACTTGTGTCATCTGACTAAAAATTGTCCTGTGGGATGTCAGCCCTACTCTTTTTATAACTGCATTTTGGACAATATTGAGCATCATTGGGGCCAGTGAATCCCATTTTCTGAGAACTTAGCTCACTGCAGTTTGCAGTCTACAATTGACCTGCCAGCTGTGCCCTTCATCATACACATTGTAAGTTGGATCAGCTTAGATTTCCATTTCTCCCATAGCCTGGTACTATTCCTTCCTTATGACGGAATCATTTGCATAGCATTATAATCTATGAAGAGCAGTCTTGTTAATTAGGGAATTGTTAAATTCCCTCACTTTTACCATAACTGCCTAAGTAAGAATATCTGGTCAATAGTTGAACAATTGGCCCTAAATGCACCTTGGTATTCTCCAATAAGTGGTTCCACATATGGGATTAACTGGTAATTAAAAGCCATTGAGAACACTTTATATCTTTAGTTTAGTAAACTGACTCCCCTGTAATTATTGCACTGGATTTAATGACCTTTCTGTTTAAAAATTGGCACAATGATACTCACTCCATTCTTATTGCATTTTTTTTTTCAAAAAAAAAATTCTTTGGTCTTGTTATTCCATCTTGAGCCCTCAATAGCCTTCATCTTTTCTTGTAGCGCTAGTTTATTGTTTTTCTTCAGTAACGACTTTGCTTTAGTTTTGGCTTCTTTTTACTCTTTCCTACTATTTATTATCTTGGCTCAAGAAGACTAATCTCTTTTCATTCCCTTCCACTACTGGCTCTTCACATTCTTTTTCAAACCAGGTGTTAATGACCCACCTATTCCTTTGACAATATTGGTCTGCTGAATCTGCTTTAGGAGATCCCATTCTTCTACTACCTCTCTTACACCTTCAACTGCAAGGATGTGTCTCACTTCTTGCTCAATGGTATAAGAATCACATTCCTCGCGCCGTATTTGCCACAAACAAATAGTGGTTCTAATTCACATCTGGTCCACGGTATGATCTAACATCGCTTACTGAGTTGAAGTGCCTGAATGATATCAATATGTGATCTATTTGTGTAGCAATGCCATGTGGTAAGGTCCAATTTTTCTCATGTTTCTTTTTGTGAGGGAAGATTGTTCTCATTACAGTTCGCGCATCCTGGGCTATTATATCCCTGGATTAACGCCATTCTCCATTGTTATTAATCTCTTGATTCAAACTGTGTCTTCCGATGTTAGGGGTGAGCGCTGCTGGCTCTTTTCCTATTTGTGCATTAAAATCACCTAAAACTATTTTCATGTTGAAGGAGACATTTTCTTATAATGTTATCCAATTCTTCAGAATACGTCTCTTTTTCTTATTCTTCCTTTTCCTCCATTGGTGCATGTACATTTATCAGGGTTATATTATAGCATTTTCCTTTGTTCCTTAGAGTATATAGCCTGTTTTTTACTGGTTTAAAACAGAGTATTGCTGATTTCGCACATTTTGAAATTAGGAATCCAGTCCCAAACTCATGCTTTTTCTTGCCTCGGCTATAATAGAAGTCAAATTCATTTTTAAGGATTTTACCGCATCTTGTTTCTTGTATAGCAGTAATATCTAATCTACACTTAGTCAAGATATTTTTTCCTGCAATTCATAAAGGGCAGCCGGTCTGTGGGGAGAGCGCACATTCCAAATTTAATTACCTTTATGAAGGTTCCAGGTGGTTATCGTAAGACAGTCCGATATCCTAGGCTTCTTGTTTTGCATTTGTAGCTTGATAGTTTTTATAAGAAGCGGGTAGTCAGCCCTCCCCCTTTATCCAGGCTTGGGACTGGTAGTAGTCCAGTAAACTAACTGACTACACTGGTGCAGTTAGCTTTTTGAATTACTGCATCAGTCAATTTAATTCCACAATTACATTTGTGGAGTTCTTTGATACATTAATAGTTTAAAATTGAGTTTACTCTGCACCCAATTGAGGGATTACACCTCCTTGAAACAGTGCTCCTATGAAAAACTACTATTCGATATTTAAAAAAAAAAAAAACTATTAATATTTAGTATAGATAAAAACTAAAAATTAGTGTCTGACCAAAACCAAAATTTTAGATGAAACCTAATTTCGCCCATAGACCTGGTTTTGGGCCGAAACCGAAACGTATTTATGTGTGTATATATAATAAATGTAATATTAGTTAGCAATAATATCAATGAAAGCTTATAAAATTACTGCAATTTAAATCAGTTATTCATGCAGTAAGTTTACTAGTTAGGTTATAGGATCGAATAACCTAAATAAAACCCGGCACCTACTTCCTTATAGGGCTGGTTCCCGCGAGATGTTAGACCATTCCCCAAAAGTTAAAATAATCTCTAAATAACAGGCTGATAATAAAAATTCTTATTACTATATCTATATAATAAATAATGTAGGTAGTAAATCTTTGCCATAATAAAGTCAATGGAATATAAAATTACGGCCTATTGAATACTTAAAGCTGTATCTCAAGAGCTATTTAGTCAACTGAATCAGTTTTGGTCTCAAATATTAGCGGATTTATCTAGTTTAAAAATGTATAGGATAGTTTTTTGTCGAAAACTTGCTTTTTCAGGGTCGAAACAGAAAAAAGATTTTGGGATGTTATTGGTGATACGGTGGGGGGGGGGGGGGTCTGCCAAGGTCGAAAAATAGGTATTTGCACCTGAGTCTCATTTCATACAATAGCAAAGAACAAACCTACTACCACCATTTGATGCAACTTGAACCCCCTTTCTATTACAAGGTTACTGATTAAAATATTGGTTTCTCTTTTGATTTGGATGTGTTGGGTTTCTCCGACTAATTTAAGTAGTCTGAATATATATTCTTATTTATTGTTAATCTTATTTTTTTAGAAATCAAATTTCATTATTAATAAGGAGATAATTAAAAGCACAAAAAGGTTCTTAATGCTCATTCTATATGAAAAGAATGCTTTCATTCATGATACATGTAATTTGTGTGGCATACAATGTAATTTACATGGCCCATCCCTGTTTGTCTCTATCACATTTTTGTCTCCACACCCAAATTAAAGTTTTCGATCAATTAAAGATACCAAAAGTATGAGAAAAATCTGGTGCGTGCGCGCAACACACAACTTTCACTTACCAACTTACTTAGATTAGAAATTAATGCGTTTTGTTAATTGCCACTTCTCAAATGAACAGAACAGTTTAATTATAACGCATTGGTTTGTCATTAAAGGCGTACGGCGCATGCGTGAGCTCAAGGTGTTTTATGAGTTGACGGAATATTTTTCTTTTTTTCTCCTGTATATGTTTACTTGATTTTCTTCATATATCATATTTAGCCATTTCTTATTTTTAAGCGTGATGAGAGACAGTTAATTTCTCAATATAAACTAAAACAAAGGTACTTTATAGAAAAAAAAAAAAGCCCCTTCCCCATTTAAGCCCCCTCAGAACATTTTAATAATGATAAAGCTTACCTGATATTAAATAACAACTAATTTTCATTAAACATAACGAATTTGATAAAAATCGTTAAAGCCGTTTTTGAGATAATCGATCAAAAAGGTAAAAATTGGACAAAATTTATTAAGTAAAGTCCCCCCTCCGGTTGATCAATTTTGATGAAATGTTTACAGTCATAACTCGGGCATATCAATAGATCAAATACCCAGTTTAATCAAAATCGTTTGAGCCGTTTTTGAGAAAATTGAAAAAAACTTAAAAAGTTATTAAATAAAGTACCCCCTCCCTTTGAGCAAATTTGATGAAATTTTTGCTGTCACATCGCTGGCATATACATACTCTAAATACCCAATTTCAGGTTCGCACGGTTTATAGTTTTTGAGCTAGTCTGTTCACACAGACACACACACACAGACCATTTCGCGGGACTTGGTTATTTTGACTCAGGGGACCCCAAAACGTGTATTTCCGTTGAAAACCGGAAGTCGAAAATTTTCACGATCGCAATACTTCCACTTACTATATATTTCATATATAGGTAAGTGAAAGTAAAAATGTATGGTTCATCGAATGAAAATACAAGTGTAGTTAACTAAAATAACAGATACTTCACACTGTTAAATCCAAAGGTGTTAAAGGCCGTAATAATGAGATCGAGCTAACAAGCTGAAACCGTGTAGTCCTACTTCCTTCTTGGAGATATCAGACACAAAAACTAGTTTCGGCTGAAACCGAACTTCGGTTGGTCACTACTAAAAATCTATATTTATCGTTATTCATTATAATATGACCATCTATTATATATTGGGTTATTGGTAATTAGGCTCCATCCTTCTAAGAGGTTATGTGGGAGGTTATTTAGGATAATTTTGACAACATATTATGCTATCCTAAAGTTAACTGTTTTCAAGATCTTGCATTTTAAGGTTTTTTTTTTTTTTGAGAAAAATTACATTATTGTTGATACTTTTACGAAAAATTATTTTATTTATGGGTATAAAGAATCAAATCTGCTCTAAACCTGTCAACAAAATTAGAATCTGATCATTATTTTTTATTTATTAATTTTTGAAGGAGATTAGAAAATCGTAAAGTCCAAATATCTCAAAAACAGTTAACTTTCAGAGAACACAATATGGAGGTGAAATGACACAGTATAAATACCAATAACCCTGGATAACGTACGTGTGCTATTACAAGAAATATTTTATACTATGTATTTACAAAGAAGACTGTTTTAATTTTTCATTTGTCCATATATAATTCACAGGAGGATAGGCTCCCATTATTCAAACTTTTTTATGGAAATGACCTCATGCCCAGTCCAAGGCAGGTTGTAATAACGTTACGGTTCCACTGTACTTATTTAATAAATAAATATAAAGTATATAATATAAT
Organism: Aelia acuminata; assembly: GCA_911387785.2. NCBI lineage: Eukaryota > Metazoa > Arthropoda > Insecta > Hemiptera > Pentatomidae > Aelia > Aelia acuminata. Next base: position 32,660,280 of record OU426980.1, read on the forward strand.
AAAGTATATAGTAGAGTATATAAGTATATATATATATATATATATATATATATATATATATAGAGAGAGAGAGAGAGAGAGAGAGAGAGAGACATATGTAATAAATAGATCAGACAAAACTTTTTATACAGTTTAGACAAAAACTGATTTACCCTACTGCACTATACAATTATAACCAAGTTTTTGAAACTTTAACACATTTAAAACTATAGCTTTAAAAATGAATACAATTTCACCTAGTACATACAAAATTAAAATTACAAAAGCCTAACGTTTGTTAGTCATATTTTTGCTGCATCAATATGACCAAATAGAAAATAAAACGTTTATCTCTTAGAAAAATAAACTTTGCATTATTATAATTGGTTGAGATTTATTTTTAATTTAAATATATAATTAGTTATTATTTTTTCTACCTTCTTCTTGAGACTATCCAATTGATAAAAATGTGGATTAGGGCGACCAATTAAGTCTCGACACTATATTTTCTCGTTAGAACTTGATTTATGCATACGTTTCGGCCAGTTCGGCCATCATCAGTGCTAAATGTGATTGATGGTAAAAACTGTTATCTAAAAATCCACCATCTGTGGTTTGTCTTAAATGAAAGACAAACCACAGATATGGGATTTTTAGAAAACAGTTTTTACTATCAATCACATTTAGCACTGATGATGGCCGAACTGGCCGAAACGTATGCATAAATAAAGTTCTAACGAGAAAATATAGTGTCGAGACTTAATTGGTCACCCTAATCCACATTTTTATAAATATATTATATTAAATTTAGCATGAAAATCTTTATAAATTGAAGTTTAAAAAATATCACTTGCTGCTGACTCAGACCTGAAACAAATTTCATATTTTGATTACTAATAAAGTAGAAGTAGAGGTATAACTCTAAGGTCTAAGGTATATTCAAGTATGGGACTGTTGAGGAAAAAATAGATAGGTAATGCGGTAAAGGGTTTTTTTTTTTCTGAACTTATAGTATTATCTGATTTTTATAAATGTATTTATTACTTGCTGGGATGTGGCTGGCGTTGAATGTGTTAAAACACATACTTTGAAGTAGGGAGGGTTTCACTGGAGGAGCCCTAAAAAGAACCTTAAAGGATCAAAATGAACCAATTATCCTGTGATTTTTCGTTAGCTAATAAGAAATGCCGTTATTTTATTACTTACTTTTATTAATACCTTACCTATTAGTATAGTATCTGGGTATTTTATTTTTGGAAAAAAAAATGAAACATTATTCTGTACTGTATATTAAATTTTGTTTTTATTACTCTAAAACTGACTACAGTAACTTCTACAATTAATCATCGTCATTGTAAACTACATATTATAACTAATAAAAGGAGATAATGAGAATAATTCAAAATCTAGTTATATATCTAACCTAGAGGGCAACACTGCTATTGAAGTAGGAGAATCCTTAGAGGACATATTTATAAGTTACAAACTTTTCAAAAGATCAGCAAGTTTTAATTCAAATATTTTTATTCCCTCAATGGTATTGTTCCTCTGAAACAACAGAATATAAAAATAAAATAATTACACCTCCACATCTGCACAGATAAAAAACTATTTAAAAAAAAAGTCATAATTCACTGATTCAATACATATATGAACCTTTCAGCTGACTTGTTTCTGTTACTCCTACAATATGAATAAACATATGTAAATATAAAAACATGAAAACAAATTTTATTCTGAGATATGTTGTCCCTGAAGTACAACATAGCTGCATAGCCTGTACCTTTGTCTGGCTACATTTTTATCATTGATGTTAAACATACAGTGGCTCACAGTCAAAATGATGCAAACGAATATTTTTATTTCAAATGCTAATTACTCCTTCTTTGTTAAAATTTAAAAACCAATGCACATGGGGACATAATGCTCCATCGCCGTACATTAAATTTATATAATCAAATCTACTTAACAGCAATTATAGAAATAGAAAAAAAAATCTTCATTAAAACTCGTAGGGATTGAAGGTCACAGTGAAAACGATGCAACGTTTACTTCCGTTTAGGAAAAAGTGTAAGCAAGAAGTATTCTTCAATTATCGGCTAAATGAGTTGATTGACCTTTTAATTCCTTTTCATTCTTTCAATGAAAACAAAAATAAACAATAAGAATACAAATAATCAATCTAGTTCGGGCATTTGTTTAAAATGGGTGAGCACACAACTATTCGTGAACGAGAAATAGTGATTAACAATTTTTAAATGGGCAAAACACTACGAAAAACCGCCTCTACTACCAATAAGAGTTACGCCACCGTTCAAAATATTATTGAAAGTTTTAAAAACGAAAATAGAATAATAAGAAAAGCTAGTGTGAGTGCAAAACATTTATTTACTGGTAACGATGAACTTTGGATTTTGCGCCAAATAACAAATAATCCAAAATAAGGTGCTCAAAATTGACCACATTAGTTAAAAAACATTTAAGTAAAATGGTATCGTTATGAATAAAAGAAATTAAAAAAATACAACGGTAGAGTTGCATGGCAAAAACCTTATATCAGTGACAAAAATAAAAAGCTTGGAATCAATTTTGCTAAGGATTTTTTAACAAATGGACATGGACATGGATTTCTGGAAAAGTGCTCTGTATTCAGATCGTCCAAAATTTAATTTATTTGGCTCTGATGGAAGAGGTTTAATCTGGAGAAAGTCAAATGAAGAGCGCCATGAAAAAAATCTTCGCCCGTCCATTAAACTTGGAGGTGGTCATGTCATGGTTTGGGGGTATATTCCTGCCTCAGGGGTAGGAAATCTTCATTATATTGAAGGAACAATGGATAGACATTTATATTGTCACATCCTGAAAGAAAAAATTTAAAGCAAGTGCAACCGAGCCTGGAATAATAAATAATTTTGCTTTTTATAGTGATAACGATCCCAAGCATTCTTCTTATCTTGCAAGAGAATGGTGTTTATATAATTGCCCCAAAACTATAAAAACACCTTCCCCATCACGCGACTTAAACGTCATAGAGAATTCATGGAGTAAATTAGAAATATCATTGAGGAAACATGAGATATCAAATAGAGAAGATCTTAAAAAGGTGCTTCAAGAAGAATGGGACTAGATAAGCCCAACTTACACAGAAAAGCTTCTCCAATCCAAGCCCAATTGTTTGAAAGAGTTAATAAAAAATAAAGGCTTATCTACAAAGTGCTCAAATTCAAAATATTTTTGATTTTTTGAATGTTTTTAATTTTGCATCATTTTCACTGTGACCTTAAAAGTGTATACTTTTTCATGAAGTTTTAGTTTAATTTGAGGATTTGATCTCAAATAAACTTCTAAGTATTGTCAATTCTAGCCTAATGTTTGTACTTTATGTTTGTAAACAAAATTTCTTGAAAATAAATTTTGGCTTGGTATAATTTTTTTTTTTTTTTCAAAGAAAAGTCCTTGCATCATTTTGACTGTGAGCCACTGTATATGATATATATGACTATCAGAAGGTATCATGGATGGTGTAGGTTGATGATAAAGTAGGTAAAGGAATGAGTTCAGTTTAAAGCATAGAAAATGCGAAAAATAATAAATAGAAACAGACAGGGAATTCCTCAGAATGGTAGCACAAGTAATGAATGATTTGCTAAGTTGTGGTATTCAACAAGGGTGCAGAAAAACGGTAGAGATAATTAGGAATATTGAGAGACTCTCTGAAAAGTTGAAAAAACAACTGGGAAAGATTGTATTCAGATAAACCAGAAGAGCTATTTTTAACTCAGCAAGCCAATTGAAGACATGAGAGTGCCAGGAAACCCTAAAGTAAATCTAATGAAATATCTTAAGGTGGTTGGTTCCTCTTATTTTTGATTTTTTTCCAATCTCAAAATGTTTCTTCTCTTTTTTTATTACTCGAATAATGTCACGAATAGTAACCTCAACCAGGTAGGAATAGATGCATTAGAAGGCAATGTATATGGACTGAAAAAAGAAAGATAAGTTCCAGAGTTTGAATTGGGGTTATATGGTCAAGTGAATCAAAGATCTTTGAGAAATTGCTGAGATTTAGTATTGCATACTTCTGTTTTTCTGTTGGAAATAGACCGATCTTGTATTTAGGTTTATGATTCAATGATCACTAGCAAATGTATATTTATGCCACCATTATTATTATTTTCATTAGAAAAACTTATGACTCAAAGTCCATATGTACCTAAAATATTCAATACAAATGGGATAACTCAATGGGTAAGGCACTAACTGTTGACCTGAAATCCTAGATTCTAGCCATGCTGTAGTCTATAATTTATCTTCTGTTGCATAAACAGATTAGAGATGTTGGGACTATCCAGTTTATTAGATATTCAGTCTGAAATTTGCTAACTTGCTTTCTAAAAATGTGTGTCAAACCTGCTTGATCCAGGCCAGATTACCTCCATACATAACCATTATTTGAAAAGTAATGTATCTTAGCAAATAATGAAATGATGAATAATCAGCATTGTAACATTAGATATTAGAAGAACTATATAGGGAAGAAGGGGTTAATGTTCACATACTAAGAAAAATAGTTGTAGCTTTCCTAGTTACATTTGAATAAAGTAAACCATTAAGATAATTAGGGGAGATTATTAGATTAGGGAATAGCCGAGTGTGTTGGAGCACAATCCGCTTTAGCATGCTCGAGCCGAAAGACGGCGGTTTGAATCCGCCTTGGAAAGGTTGACTTTTATTTCGTGGAGGCGCCACAGAATAAATCTCGATCTTCCCACCATGGTTAGAATAGGTTGGTTACTCTTACAGAGTAACCCCCCTATGCCACACATAGCCAGGTAGGAGTAGCAAAAAAAAAAAACTGATATTTTTATGTCTAAATAACTAATAAAAATAAAGGACTTAAATTTAATTTATTAAAAGTGATTTATAGACTCTCTTGAGAAATTAAAATACATACCTTTTTAATATCACTTTGCAATGCACATAATTCAAGGCTTTGTAATTTTAATTCAGGTAGAGTTTTTTTTAATGTAATATTTAAATATCTCAAACCAAATACCAAACTGCTAGTACCTTCCTTTAAAAAAAAAAAAAAAAAAATTATAAATAATACATAAAAAAAGTATAAAATGATAGTAATGTACTTAGCTAAATATAAATAATTCAGCAAAGAAAAATAACACAAAACATAAAATGTACTTTCCATCAAGAAACAATAGAGGAACCATGGAAAGTGGTTAGTAATAATAATATAATAATTCAATACTGCTTTCTTAAAAAAATTATATTTAAATTAATTACTGTAAATAATAAAGAAATTAAATTAATTATGATTTTAATTTAATTAATTAAATAATACAGAATAAAAAGTTGACAAAAATAAATTTATCTGTTATAAGACAACTTCAGGGTGAATAAAAATGTTGAATAATAACTTCAAAGTGTCATTTTTTTTTTTAATTAGCAGCTTTTAAAATTCTGTTATTTTAAAAATGATAAATGGATTTTCAAAAAATTTTAAAAATTCAAATTACATATATTTGTTACCTGAACATTTTGTAAGTCGAAAGATAACCAATTTACTTTGGAAGAAATAGTAGTCCTAATTGCTTGAATTTCTTTGTGTAATTTTTCATTTATTAAATTTACAAGATAATTTTTACTACTCAGATCTGATGTGGGTGCTAGAGATGTAAGCCTCTTTAAATCTCGCAGATCGCTCTTAAAATAAAAACTTCACATAAATTTAAAATTCTGACCTTGTAAGGTTTGATTAATTTTTAAAATAAAACTTATTGATATTTAACATTTTTAATATTTGTTTATATAATATTTAATAAGTGTTGTGAGTGAATAAGAATGTATTAAATTTGTAGTTTTTGTTTCTCAAAATTTCTAGGGGGGCTGTCCTCCCCTGCGATGCCTATATATATATATATATATATATATACTCCCAGGGGGAGGAAAAAGAAGAGGGCGACCCAGATTGTGGTGGCTGGATGACATGGAGGAGGACCTGAAGACACTTGGAGTGCGAAGGTGGAGAAGAGCAGCTCTGGACAGGGAAGAATGGTGGAACATTCTGGAGCAGGCCAGGGGTTTTCCGGGGGGACCGGAGAGCCATCGAGAGCAGTAAGAAGATATATATATATATATATATATATATATATATACACACACACACACACACACAAAAATGACTTTATCACAACACAGGTCGCTGTCTTATACACCTTGTCATCATTTCATTGTTACAATCTTTCTCATGGAATCTTCTAGATACCATTGCCTCAAGTGTCCCTACAATCCATCTCTTTTCCGTTCAACCTCTCTTGTCCCTTTCCTCTGGCACAAGCTTCAGCATCCTTTTAGACCATCTGTCCTCCAACATTCTCATGATGTCTCCAAAGCAGCTCAGCTTTCTTGTCCTGATTAGGTATAGGATATAAACAGGGGCAGATCCAGCACAAAATTTTGGGGGGGTCATGACCCCCTCTCTCATAATCACGTGGCTGATAGCACTGTTTTTTAATGGGATTATTACCTTGTATTAAGAAGGACTGCGATTTAAATAACCTAATGCGTTATGTATAGGCTACTACCTACTTCCATTATTCGCTTAAAAATTGAAATGCCAAAATATTTGGGGAGGGGTCCTGACCCCTTTGCCCACCCCCCCCCCCCTGGATTCACCCTTGGATATAAAGGAGTTTTTTTTTCCCTGATAGCATTTTGTGTGACATGCTTTAGTGTAGATATTCCACAACTATGTCTCAAGAAATCCATTTCCATAGAGAGAAGTTTACTGGCTGATTCTATTGAAATAGATTATACATACTATAATATTTTTAAAATAATATTTAAAATTAAGTAATATTAATTTTTTATATGATGAAATAAATAAAAAGGCCTTTTTTTTAACCCAAAAAACGGCATAAGTTTAATTAACTAGGCAACGTTTTGGCTCCTGGAGCCATTCTCAAGTCATGCATTATACTTGATTACTCTATGTAATTGGAAAAAACTAATGTAACAATTTAATAATCACCAAAACTAAAGAAGATGATTACAGAATTAATTTTTTATGATTTTTTCTTTGAAGGGATTAAATTGTGTTTTACATTTCTACAATACCTAATAGATGAGTCACAATATTTTTTTTTTCATTCACATTTTATCATTTTTATTTCTTATCCTTATATTACAAAAAAGAAATTGCTTGGATTTTAAACATGCTAACCTGAGCAAGTAACCTTAAAATCAAAATTAAACAAACCATATGGAAAAATTAAAGTTAATAAAAAAATAAATAACAATTAGAGAACAGTACTAAATGGGCTGCCATAAATAAACTCAATGCTCCCAAACACAAAATTTAAAAATTGGGTGCCACACTAATTGTTTTTTGAAAATAGCAAAATAAAAAACAAATTAAGAATATAAACTCATTATAATGTTAACTCATTAATAGAACCTTAAAATAAATAAATAAAATAAAATAATTAATATAATCTAAAAAAAAAAACCGAAATGAAGCATATCCTTATTAGGAACATTAATCTCAATGCCAGGCAACAAAAGAAAATAATTAATAAAAAAAACATACCTAATTTTGATGGGAATCAAACCCCAGACCACTGAGTGAGAATTCAGCACGCTACACCTTTTTGTACCCAGAATTGTTGATAATATCTTAACTCACCTTCTAATTTTACTATCAGAGGAGCAAGGATTGAAAATTTGCAATTTTTAAATTCATTATTCCTTTTTTTTGTTCTGTGTTAAAGACTTTGGCAGCAGTGGGTTTTCGAACATTGAACTTACCAAAACTGACCGCCTGCCATAGCGCCAGTATATTCACTTTTCTTTTAATATTAAATGGGCTATTTAAATTAATAAAATAAAATTTCTTATTACAGATGACCGTAATTGATTAATTGAAATAACATAATAAAAAAATAAGAATTACTATCTTCTGAAATAACGTTAATGAAATATATACATAAAGAAATCAAGAAAAATATTTACGAAATTAAATTAAAATGAAACCAACCAAAAAAAGGTAGAAGGAAAAACAATAATGGATGACCAATAAAAAATAATAAATGGATGACCTGCTGGAACTAATAAAAAAGAAGAAAGAAGCGTACCTCTCCTGGTTAAACAAGAAGGATAGTAACACATTGGCCACCTATAAAAGGATGAAAAACTAGTATTTCAAGAAGTGAAGCTTGCTCGAAATGAAGAATGGAACGAACTTTGTACAAACATAAATAGTCAAGTAAGGTATAAAAGATCAGCAGCTGCATTAATACAGATCTAATACAGATATTATGTCTATCAGACATAATAAAAGAAATGTATAAACAAAACACCTGCCAAGTCAAAATTGGACCTTACCTATCTGAGCCTTTCTTAAAAACTAAAGGGTTACTCCAGGGGTGTATGCACCTCCCTCCCTATTCAAGATTTTTCTTGAAATATGTGGGAAAGGGTGGAGGGAGAAACGTAAACCGATGGGATTCCAGTTGAAAGAAGATGTATCCCTCTATAATTTGCGAATCATTTGCGGACAACCAAGTCATCATTGCTCAGGATACAGAAGATGCTGGATACATTTAAAGAAAGCTGTATGATGAATATAAAACATGGGGACTAGCCATTAATGCTGAGAAGACAGAATTCATGTCATCCAGTAGTGAGGACATGGAACTGCACCCAGGACAGGCTCTGAAAAGAGTCAAACATTTTAAATACCTTGGGTCAATAATTGAATTGGATGGCTCTTGTGATAAAGAGATCAAGAGGAGAATTTCGGATGGGGAAAGGACCATATTGATGCTTAATTCAATACTGTGGAACAAAAATATCACCCCTATAACAAAAAAAAAAAATTTATAAAAGTATTGTATTGAGCGTAATGACATATGCAGCAGCAACCTGGACCTTAAAGGGCAGTCTTTGGAAGAAACTTCTGGCCACCGAAATGGACTACTGGCGCCAAGCAGCAGGAATATCCAGAATGGAAAAGGTGAGAAATGAAAAAAATAGAGAAAAAATGGAAGTTGAAAAAAACATTCTGGAGAAAAAGAAAAAAAATGGCTGAAATGGTTTGGTCATCTGAAAAGGATGCCCGAAGAAAGACTGCCAAAAGTTGTCCATTCAAGGAAAATAAATGGAAGAAGACGAGGTAGACCAAGGAACACATGGTATAATGAAATAGAAGAATCCTTGATTATGTATGATTTTTTTTTATAAAAAATATTTTTGAAAATTCAAGCTATAAATAGAAACAATAAGTATGCAATAAAATAGATGAAACATCACAGTGGAGATTTTTGGAAATGGAATCATACGAGAAGAATGGGCCTTTGATAGAAAAGTCTGGAAGGAGACCATAGACAATCTATAGATTAAGGAAACTCCTTAAAAAAAAAAAATTTAAAATCTCATCAAGCCTTTCATTTTTAGGGCCATTGTTCTATTTTTCAACAACACCCCGCAGGATTTTAAAAAAGAAAATTCAAAACACACCTTTATGAAAAGTTTTGGCCAAAACAATTTCATGGCTAAATGGTCAGTATGAATAAACAAACATTTTAAAACTAAAATTCCAAGAGCGTTTTTGCCTTTTTAAAGTTGACAAACTGTTTTGATTTTTATAGCTAATTAAAAATTTGGTGAAAGAGGAGAATTTTTTAGTTTTAGTAGAATTGAGTATTAAAATTTTCTCAATAATAAAAATGATTGCTTCTTCAATAGGAAGGGGCCATTGATCAAAATGATAAGTGTAACGAGGCTCCCCATCATTGGCCCATATATCTCCTTTACACTTTTGCACTTATACTTTTTACATTTAATGTTAACATTATAGATTTAAGATTTTAAATTTTAATTATACATTTTTATCTTTAGTTACTGATCGTTATTGCACAATATATATATATAGAATAGAATAGAATAGAATAAATTTTTTATTGTATTAAGCAATACACGCTTTTTACATTTTCTTGGAGTTGGCCTATAAGGCATTACAATAAATAATATTTCTGATAGTAAAACAGTATATAAATCAATGTAACAAACACAATCAAACATATAAACATAGCATTTTGGTTTTAATAAATATTTATAACTAATAATTCAATAATAATAAACAATCAATAAGTTCTATCTTCTGGATTATAATCAACGCGAGATATCTATATATAAATATATATAGATACAATTTAATAAATTTTATAAATAATATTCAAATAATAAATATACGACAAATAAGTTAATTGAGTTCATAAGTAAAGTTTATCCTGTCTAAGTATATACGTTACATTGAGGCCTCATCAAGAAGTGTTAAGTCGGCTAACACGTGGTAGATTGCAGATTATTGAAGACAGATGTGAGAAACATGAATATGTGTCTAATTTTTTCTTTACTATTGTAGTTTAAGATGTTTTCAAGTGAAGAAAGTTCATCATTTTCATTTATATAGAGCTTTAGGAAATGTTCTCTGTATGGGTTACAAAAAGAACAGCGCAAGAGAAAGTGCTTTAAAACGTCTTCAATAGGTTTCAGGCAGAGTTTACAAGGGTCATTAAACTTGAAGACTAGGCGTTTATTTTGGAAAGGAATCTGCAGGTATGCAGCGCTTGCGATTCTCAATTGGCTTATGGCTCTGTGTTTTTCGATTTTTAATCTGAATGACAAATATTCTTCTGGTTGAGGATATGTGAAGTTGCAGATGCTTCTATAGACGGGGTTGTGGGTGGAAGTCATCGCCCGGTTTATGTCTGTGGACAAGGCGTTGTTTTTTACCTTTTCGATAATTATACTTTTGTTTGACAACAATTGGTTTCCGTCTGATAGGTCTGTAAAAAACTCCAGTGCATTGTTCATGGAAGCTATTTTCTTAACTTGTGATATCCAGTTATATCTGTGGTCTTGTTTTCTGGTGTCCATGGTTAAAAGTCTATTAAAGCATTGGCGTGGTAATCTATGCTCCGGTAACCAAAGAATTTTTATGCAAAAGTTTAGAAGTTTCTTAAAAACTATTACAGAAAGCGGGAGACGACCTGTTTCTAGGCGTACAATGTAGTTGGGTGTAGTTTTAGGCCAGAGATATACAGATTTAACAAACCTGGTTTGCGCTGTTTCCACAACTTCCAAGTGGTTCAAGCTCCAGACCTCAGCAGCATACAGGAGAGTTGAGGAGACAATGGCGTCGAAGAGGGCTAGTTTTGTTTCCCAGGAGTCACTTCTGCCCCGTCGTAGGATCTCTCTCACCTTTGCGCCCGCCACTGTTGCCCGTTGAACAAAGTGTTCCGTCGTTTGTGAGAACTTTGCCGTTGAAAGAAAAGGAACTCCGAGGTAGGTGTATGATTTGGTGTATTCCAACGGCACGCTATTCCAGTACAGTGGTTTCAATTTTTTGCTTCTTGGTGACTTGTGGAACGCTATGATTTTTGACTTTTCCGGATTCAGGGTTAAGAAATTTTGCCTACAGTATAATTCTAATATTTTAAGTTTTTTATGTGCGCTATGCCAGGATTCGCTGAGTAGGACGATATCATCAGCAAGTAAGAGCATCGAGACTTCGCGTTCGCTGTTTACCGGGACACCAGTTGCTCCCCTGTTCAAAAAAAAGTTGACTATGTCCGAGATAAATAAGACAAAAAGGATAGGGCTAAGGCTTTCACCTTGTAGAAGTCCCGTTGCGATATCTATATCCTCAGAATACTTGCCATTGATATTGATTTGCACTGTAGCTTCGTTATACAATTTTTTCACAATTCTAATTATTTTTCCGCTGATGCCTATTGAAAATAATTTATGCCACAATAGGTTCTGGTTTATAGAGTCGAAGGCCTTTCTAAAGTCCACAAACACCGCATATACATAACTTCCTTTTGCCTGCAGGTTTATACTTATTAATGAAAAGAGTGTGAATATTTGTTCCACACAGCCTCTACCCACTCTGAAACCTGCTTGTTCATCAGGGATTATATTTTCATTTTCAGCCCAGAGCTGGATTCTATTCGCTAAAATAAGAGTAAAAAGTTTTGTAATGTTGTTGATCAGCGAAATTCCCCTATAATTTCCTGGGTCCTTTTTATCTCCCTTCTTGTAGATCTGCTTTAGTTCTGATCTTGACCATGCGAGTGGGAGATTTTCTGAATCCATGACCGTGTTATAAAGGTTTAACAGATAGTGTTCCCACTGTGGCGTCATGTTTTTGAAAGCTTCATATGTTAGTTTATCCGGTCCTGGGGATTTGTTTCGTTTGCTGCGCTGAATACAATGCTGAAGTTCCTCGGCAGAAAATGGTCGATCCAGAAATGGATGTGTTACGGAGAAGAATAGGGAGTCACCTGGGGATTTCTCTGCATATAGAGATCTATAGTATTGTGTCCAAGTATTGATGTCTATTTCGTTTGTGGTAAATGTATCTGGTCTCAGAGATTTGACGGTTTTCCAAAATTCAGCGCTGTTTTTAACATCTTTTAATCTATCTATTATTGTGTTTCTGTATTCTTCTTTCTTCTGTCTTATTAGTTTTCTATAATTATTTCTAGTGAATAGATATTCTTCCAAGGGTCCCGGAGAGAAATTCCATATATATATATGGGGCCGGGATGGCCGCGTGGACAAGGGCGCTTGCAATAGATAATCAAAGTTAAGCAACGTCCATCGTGGTCAGTACTTGGATGGGTGACCGCTCCATTCGGGTGACCGCCCACCAATAAAAGCCACGAAGTCCAAGTCTACCCCCACCCCCGGGTATGTGAGGCCCGTCAGCCTACTGGAGGCGACTCACACCGACCGGGTGTAGGAGTGATGAACCTTCCCCGTGTATCTCATCGAGAATCGTGGTGTGGTTCTCCAGGATGTCAGTAACCGCCCGGAGGTTTGGTCCATGGACGGTATGCTTCAGGGAAAGAAATATAGGTCCTCGGGGCCTGCTGACTCTGGGCTACCATAATCCTTGGACCTAGACCAGTTTGTCACTGTCCTTGAACCCGAGAGAGCTGACGCCATCGGTGGGAAGGACACTGCCAAATTGGCCCCAATGGGATTGGTTATGGAGCTATGGGCAGTCTGCCGCTGTACCATGGTGACCATGGCTTTCAGCAATGTGAGGTTTGGGCTACCCCCTCCAGGCTGTCTGTACTCCCGCAAGCAAAACAAATGTCTGTAAGAAGACCACACTGCGCGGCCAAAGGTCTCATTAGGCCTAATGCGCCAACTGAAAAAAAAAAAAAAAAAAAAAAAAATATATATATATATATATATATATATATATACATATTTATATTCAAATAAAATAAAAATATTTAATGTAATAATTACCTTAATAAAAAAGTAAGTGAATAATTAGTTGATCGAAGCTTGAGGCTGGATTAATGACATCACTCTACTTCAGATAGATTTCCCCATGCAATATCTATTTCCAAAAATCTCCACTGTGACGTTTCATCTTTTTATTGCATACTTATTGTTTCTATTTATAGCTTGAATTTTCACAAATATTTTTTATAAAAAAAAATCATACATAAAGATTTGGAGGCCCCCTGTGCATTGGGATCATGGACTAATTGTAAGTTTTCCCCTTTGCCCCTACATTCCTAAACTCCTTACCACACGAGGGATTATCAAAAAGACAAGAGAAAGATTACATCATTATTATAAAGTGTAAACAAAAGAAATTTCTTGTTCAATTATTTATTTATAAATTTTATGTTTTGTCAGTAAAACCTAAACAATGCTGAAACAAAAATATACGGAACCTTTCCAATCATAACCTGTACTATTGTAACATCTGGATTAGAGAAATCACTGAGCAAAATAGCATCTATTTGTTTACTATTTACAATGATAAGAGATCGACAATTGGATAGGTTAACAGAAAATTCTCGATATGCTGAATATGTGCGAATCCTACTTCCTAAATAAGGTTCCTGTATCAAAGCAATATTTACATTCTGTTTGTGTATATATTCTTGTAGTAGTATTTTTGATTTGTATGAATGTTGCGTGTTTTTTTGTAGAATGTTTAATTGTCGTGTAGCTGAGTTTACTGCCATTGTGGTAATTGTAATGTGGTTGCGCTGTCATAGTTTGTGTTACTGTCATAGTTTGTGTTGGCAGGGTTACTGTTGGAAGGAAAATATAAAAAAGAAAAAGAAAAAAAAACCTAAACAATGCTTTTCCAGTTTTCAATATTTATCATAAATAAGATAAAAACTGGAATGAAGAAGCACAAAATTAAAATTAAGATTCAATGTATACACACTAACAAGTTTTGCACAGCCTCAAAATTTCAATTCCACTAAATTAACCCTACTTAGTCAAAAGATCATTACTACAGTACACTCTTAATGAAGGCCAATGGCTTTTGCACATACTACAGGGATCAATCAGTTCAATTCAAAACATGTTATCTTAAAAAAATGTTAGAGCTAAAGTGGAAAAATCATATAGTAGCTACACACATCACTAATGCATATCACAAAGTAAGCGGTTTCCTTTCCCTTATGGTAGAATCTGCATATTGATGTTTCTAATAACCCCATGTTGTGGCGGGGCTTATTGAACTGAAAATGTACCCTGTCTAATCGGGTCGTCCTCTTCAGTGTTATTCTGCCCATTGAGAAACGAATAAAACTTCTCTCCTAATGAAACCTCAATTTCTTTTTACTGCATGAATAATTGGAACCAGGAGAAACAAAAGCAAATTGCAAGTGAAAACACAATATTGGGTTATTCACTTGTATCCTAAAGTTAAGACAACAATTCAAATACCTAACTCTACTACTTTTCTTTTATCAACCACTTGATATTTACTTTAATGTCCCTTCTATTCACAAGACCATACCATTTCAATTGGCCCTGTTCAAATATCTCTCCAACAGGAAAGACTCCAATAACCTCCTAGATTTTTTCATTGCTAAATCAGAAACATTTTTTTGGATGTGGTCACTTTTATTTAGATTTAGAACTGCAACACCACAATCCATTAAGCAAAACTGGTAGTCATACTGTTTTAATAAAAGGAGCTTTGAATGATTGATAATCTAATCTATTAATGTCTAATAAGAGAAAGATGTACTTAATGACTAAAATTGACATTTAAAACTTTTTTTTTCATAAGCTTGAAATATTATGACAAAATTCATGGTAGCTAATGATCATCTGTTCCGAATAGAAAAGTGCTCCTTCAAAACAGTCAAGTAAGGTTGTAGGGCATTGAACACCTACTGTAAGAAGGACTTTGTATGTACTTCTATTAATATATAATTTAAAACTTTAGATTACTTTTTAATAACATAAAATATATCTACATTATTATTAATAAGGTATTACAAATGACAATTTTCAGTTGTTTCTTTAAATATTCAAAGTACCAGTATGCTGATTTTATTCTAATTATTTAAATAATGCAACTGATTAAGCTTTTATGAGAAAAAATTGATAACTTACATAAAGTGAAGAGATGTTTGCAGTCATCAATGAAATAGTTTTTTTGATTTCATATTGTTGGTTATCTAAGTTAGATGCTGAAGACTGCATTTCCATAATTTCAGTCTTAAAGTCTTCTATAGCTGTATTAGCTTTTTTTTGTGCATTATGAATCAAATCCTGTGTAGGAAATGTCTCAACTATTTCGTCAATTTTTAATATGGTAGTCTGCATTCCACTTATCTATAAAAGAATTAATATATTTAAAATAAATTAATATTTATTAATCCACCACATAAAGGAACATCTTCTTATTTATATTTTAGAATTTCACTAAGGGGACAATGGTTTGGGTTATGCTGTAGATATATCATATAGTGAGAGAACATTTCGGATAAAGGTTTAGGCCTTCATGAGGACTAAGTAAAGAACGAAGATAAAGAAAACAAATAAATAGATAAAAAGAATAACATAAAACAAGAGGAGAGAGAGAGAGGCACGCACACAAATAACAAATAGAAATGTTGGGAGAATACAATGGGTAGAGTAGGACTTCATATGACGGTACCCCACATTCAACCTGCACAGTCGGTGTTCAATTGCTCTTGACTTCAGCTCATAGAGGGCCCAATTTCCTTCTATTTAAATCATTTCAATTTATGTAAAATTTCTTGTTGACTCACTTGAACTTTAAGTACAAGTTCTTCTTGCATTTGGCAGGAATCCATAAATATTGCTTCCAAATCTGTGTCACTACGTTTTTTGTACTCCACGTCAAACTCACCATTTTCAAACTTTTGAAACAACTCGCAAAAACCTATCTCACTTAAATCAGCATCATTGCATGCATTTAGAAGCAGTCGATGGGCCCCGCTGCAGATATTTTTAAATTACAAAATATAAATCAACATTTCTTGCAAATGACACTTATAGGGCACAAAACATTTTCGCACAAAAAAAAAAAAAAAAAAAAAAAAAAATGCGCTTCTACCACTATGTCAATAGTATTTCAAGGTGATGTTTTTGCCATATATCTAAATAACACATAAAATAAGTAAAAACTAAAATTAAAAATTCTGAGACATGATTCATCCTCTTCATTTGATAAACCATCTGGATTATCAGTCTGAGGATAAAAATGTTCATTAAATATTTATTAATTACCCCCCCTCCCCCCCCCAAAAAAAACTATTCCTTTCCAAAGGAGGGAAGAAAATATATTTCAGTTGTTAATAATGTAAACTTAATTATGCACTCATCGATGGCTCAAAAATCAACTTAGTGAGTCTAGGCCTCCTACAGGAGCCACCACCAGACGGTTCTATAAACTTACTTATATTGAGGCATAGGATAAAAATAATGTTATGTTCTTTTTTTTCTTTAAATTACATTTACCTAATGTGTGATTAACGTTAATGTAACAAAACAACAAGGTTCATGAAGCTATTTGCATAGATTAAGTATGATCTATTGTAAATTAAAAAAAAAATTACCTCATGATAGAAGTTTGATAGTCTTTGAGCATATTTATGTAAATGATTTTCAATTTCTGTCTCATTTTCATGCATTAATATGTATAATTTTTGAATAACCTCTGTTCTTACGTCATGGACAGCTAAAACTGTATAAAAAATAAATGAATATACGGTGAGAAAATAAACAGAAAAATAAGGACGCACACACACTCATATATTCATGAATTATGGGTGTTCACAGCACAGGGTGGGGTGCGGAGGGGTGCAGCTCCCCCCCCACCCCCCGAGAATATTGAAAGACAAGAACTACAAATTAAATAAATTCATATTCATTTACTATAATTAATTATTAAGTATTATATAAGCAAATATTTTAATTTTCAAATATCAATAACTTTTATTTGATAAATTAATTGAGCCTTATACAGTCAGAATATCTCTACCCCCTCCCCCAGTGATAAGAATTTTACCAGTCTGCCTCCCTAGACGAAATCCTGCCCTTTTCATTGAATAGACATATGTAGAGACCGACTTTCAAATATATTTAACTGAGTGCATAAAAATATATTCAAAATTGAAATCTCTAATTTTCGTATATATTTGGAGTATTGTACCAGGTCATTCAAAAAGTCCTGTCGTTTTTTTGGGGGAAATTATAAATTACAGGTTACAGTCGGTAACCTTCTCCCAACGAGATGGTAAAGCCCAAATTCCTTCCTTAAAAAACTGTTGATTTTTACTGCAAAAATAAGTGGTCAATTCGTGAATTAGGTTGTCACGGTCTTGAAAACATTTCTGTCTCAGATTGTTGTCGAGATCTCTGAATAGGTGATAATCAGTGGGTGACAGGTCAGGGGAATATGGTGGGTGAGGCAAAACTTCCCAGCCTATTTCTGTCAATTTTTCCCTGGTCAATTTGGCGGTGTGTGGTCGAGCGTTGTCTTGAAGAAGCAAAGGTCTTCTTCTGTTGACTAATCCGGGATCAAAAGTCTTAAGCTTGGATTGGCAATGGTCCAGTATATTGCAGTATACTTCTGCAGTGATGGTTTGCCCTTGATTCAGAATCTCAAAATGCACTATACCTTTGGCTGTCCAGAAAACAATGAGTAAAACTTTCTTTGGATGGAGATCTAGTTTTGGAAATTGTTTAGGTTTCTCATCTGCCGACAACCACTGATATGATCGTCTGAAGTTGTTGTACAACACCCATTTCTCATCACAGGTGATGATTCGATTCAAAAAGGGTTCGACTTTCAAGCGGGAAGTTAACGAAGATGCAGTTGTCAAGCGAACAAGCATATTGGCATCTGAAAGCTTATGAGGAATCCATTTATCCAGTTTTTTCACTTTTTCCAGTTCTTTAAGGTAATTCCAGGCAGTGGTGGCTGAGATATTAATTTGAGAGGCTATCTCTGAACAACTTTGACGCGGATCCAACTCTACTACTCTTCGAACGTCCTCCTTATCAACTACAGTTGGTCGACCCGAGCGTGCCTCGTCTTCTAGTGTCTCGTCGCCTCCACGAAATTTTGAAAACCAAAATTGTGCCTTCCGCTCAGACAGCACATCTTCCCCAAACACGGAGCATATTTTTCTAGCAGTTTCGGCAGCTTTTGAGCCAAGTTTAAACTCATAGAGCAAAATCGACCAAATTTGAGTTTCAACTGGAATCATTTTAACTAGACAGTTGGATGGTGACTGCATTAAATTAATCCTCCTTAGCCTCCTATTCATAAAGTATAAACATTTGTGTTTACATGGATAAAAGTTGTATTGAACGGAATTAATTAGCAAACACTCTAGAATCAAAATAAACAACGAACAAACGAAAAACGACAGGACTTTTTGAATGACCTGGTATATATATTAATGGATGTTTTAAAATAAACATATAGATTTGTATAGGTTGGACCATTTAATGTTTTTATAATTTCTGCAAAATGTAATTTTTTTTTTTTAAATTATGTCCTGGGGAATATGAATGGAGAAATTCCCCAGGGAATGGGAAATATATATGAAAAGACCTGGGGAGACTATTTCGAAAAACTGCTCACCGAAACAAGGCAAGAATGGTCTGGTCCATATCCAACTGAGGGCCATGCACAAGAAAATATAATTATTAAAGAAGAAGAAGTTCTTGTTGCACTCAGAAATACAAAATGTGGAAAAGCCGCAGTACCTGGAGGTATTTCAGTGGAGCTCTTAAAGGCAGGAGGGAATAGAGTAGTAAAGGCCCTTACAAAGATAATAAATCACATAATACAGGAGCAAGAGTTACCAAAGGACCTAAAGACAGAATTTATTATAACTATATATAAGAAAGGGGACAGGAATGAATGCCGAAATTACAGAGGTATCTGTGTCCAGAGATCTGTATCGAGATTAATTGGGAGAATTCTGAAACAGAAATTATAAGAGGAGTTTGTCTCCCAAGAAGAGCAGTTTGGTTTCACAGCAGCAAGATCATGTACGGACAGCATATTTGTCCTAAAGCAGCTGATAGAAAAGCGAATGGAAAAAGGAAGGGGAGTACACATAGCATTTATAGATCTAGAACAGGCCTATGACAGTGTACCAAGGTATAAAATGTGGGAATCCCTAAAGAGCGCAGGAACAAGCGATGCCCTAATAAATGATTGAGGACCTTCAGATCAATGGGAAGATCTGCAAGAGGGTAAACTTCTTCAAATACCTGGGGTCAATAATCCATGAGAATGGCACATCAGAACCCGAAGTTAGGAGGAGAGTGGGCCTGGCAAGAACGGTGACTAAAATGTTAAACCCAGTTCTTTGGAACACGGTCATCTCAACAGATAACAAAATAAGAATTTTCAGGAGTATTTTTGAACCATCCCTCAGCTAAGCCGCAGAGACCTGCGGCCTACATTAAAAAAAATGTAATATAAAAAGTTGCCAATTAAATTATTAAATAGATATGATTTACGAATTAGAGTAACTATACAAAGCCAAAATTCATGAATATATAACTATTCCATATGATAATTTATCAAAGCAAGTACCTTCATCTAGTTGATTTCGAAGAGATGCAGTTTGCTCTTTTATGTCGATAAACACCCATGTTATACTTCCAGAAGCAATATAACTTATTATAATGAGTAGGAAGGGGCATATTCTCCAAAGAGCATTACATGTACTGGTTTCTTTTTTATGGGAACTACAATATAGTTTTCTTCCTAGATTTACCCAACAGCAATATTTTTCTTCTTCAACAAATCTATATGGGCCTTTGGAACCCATTGTACCACTTCCCCTATGTGATCTCCCAGTTAACGCATCTAATTCTTTCCTTTTTCTTTTTTTTTTACCTCTAAGACTTTTAGGTACACCTTGCATACACTTATGATCTGCCTGCATCATTCTGTTGAATGAAAATTAAAAAGAATAAATAACAAAGAAGGAATAAAAAAATAGTGTGTCACACTCAAACTCAGAATCTTAGTTATTCAAAGGTAATTATATACTGAACAATAGTTGTTACATGAGTAGTTGATTTATGAATTAATATTTTTCATATATTTTATGAAAAAAATATATGCTTTCATTATTTATAAAATTATTACCAATAATAAACTGAACAATAGTAGTTACATGAGTAGTTTATTTATGATTTAATATTTTTCATATATATTATGAAACGAATATATGCTTTAATTATTTATAAAACGATTACTGTGTGAAATGAGTGGGAAATCACTTGGCATTGAGAGAAATATAATTTTCTTATTTATTTATCATTAATAAAGTATAGTATTAATTGATGGACGAACTTCATAAAATATAAAATTTTAAATATCACAGCCATAAAAAAAAAAAATAAATAAATAAAAAAGTTACAATACATTATTGGACTAATGAGATGTCTTATACGCTATTATAAATATAGCTTTGAATAAAAGCAAAGGATAACAGTTCATGGCTTCACCCTGTAAAAGTCCAACAATAACACTGGCCTACATTGGTCTTGGTGCCGAGAGTTTTACAGTGTGCTTGCCATCCAATTATCCAAATTTGCCATTAGTTTTGCTCTATCAGCTCTAGTTGTTGAGATATATAAATGGCGTGACCTCTTAAAACATAATTACTCGAATACATATGCAGGTTTATAGCAGGTGGAAAAAAAAAATGATATTAAAATTCTTTACATAAAACATTTCAAATCAATTAAAACCATATAAACACACACATTATTTACATAATCATTTTTTAACTAACGTTAATGTTAGTTTTTTTTTTTCAAGAGAAACCAAACATTTCAAAGAGACTCTTATTTCATACTTCAAGATGCTTCTTTTGCGTGAATTTCTTGAATGTTTCTTCAAACAGTCTCGTTTTAGGTTCCAGCAGTAATCTGCCATCATGTGGGTACCCCATCTTCCTTGGTAGCGGTCCTCCATAGTTTTTATGCCTTGGTGAAATTGTTCACCTTTCTCTTAGCTCATACTACCTAAATTGTGTGGGTAAAGGTCCAAATGGTTATGTAAGTAGTGGACTTTAATGCTCATATTACATACATGGTCTCCGCTTCGAATTGAGTTATCTTTATCATAGGTATTTTAATAAAACTACTGTTAAAGTGTGCTGAAGCTAAAAAAGTAGAGCTGATAGAAAAAATCTGATTGAATTATTGGAATCAGCGCCCCGAACATAGTTAAAACAGCTATAAGATTCTAGGCATCAAAAAAAAATTTTTTTTGTGCAGGGCTGTGTAAGATACTGTAGGTACCCTAAAATGAACAGGAGTGTGGGCAAGTTTATTAAACACACAAGAGTAATGTAAATAAACTTAGGGATCATGCTGGTTCATAAAAAGCAGACTATTAATAAATCTATTATGTTCATACAAGAATAATAAAGTTGTACAACAAACGAAGATTACTTCTTGATAAAAAAAACCTATTATATTACATACATAACCAAGAAAACAGGACACAAATTATTTACATCTTTTATCTTAAATTTATAAAATACAAAACTAAGCAAAAAATAAAAAATAAATAACATCCGACCATAAAACAATAGAATGAGTAAAAACATAAAGCAGAAAATACCTACATATAAATATTTTGAAGGTGGCAAAGCAGAATGACATAGGCACAAAAAAAAAAAAAAAAAAAAAAAAATCAGTGATAAATAAAATATTTAAAATGAATTTGCATTAACCGTGATTGGGCTGAATGCACTCAATCACATGTTTTCGTTTTGGTACTTACATTTTCTGGTTTGATTTGAGAACTCCTACTTGTTTCTGTTTACCTGATGTGAACAAAAGACGTTCTTTTAGGCCGACTACAACAATATGGTTGTTTGACTTTTAAATAAAAATCAGCAAATTGTTTTCCTATGTGCTGCCTCTCCTAAAGTGTCTCCAGATATGTTATATATACAAGAAATATTTAGCGTTTTTATTTTTTTTTTTAAATAAAAACATTTAACCGTAAAATATAAAAACGGTGCACAAATGATATGTAATACCGCATCTATTTCGTTTTATTTTTCCTTATTGCCATATATACTGAAATAAAAGTTATTAGATAAATTAAAAACAAATCTTTCTCAGAATCCTGATTTTTTTTTTAAATCGGAAATTCGTTTCGAATATAAACCGATCACCGACAAAACAATTTCGGAGGGGTTTGGCCAGTAAAAACAAATACGCATCGTCGTTGATACTGCAAAAATTCGTATGGTAATTAACAGCTGATTTTCAAGAGAACAAAAAAATAATGTTTTGTAACGAAAAATAAATAAACAAAAAAAAAATTTTTTTTTATTTAATAAAACTCATTAAGTAATAATCGAAGAGGGCTTAATATATTTTTGTATATAATTAAAATATGTGTTGTTTTAAAAGCTTTGTATTAGTTTTTTTATTGATATAATATTTTTTTATTTAGCTATAAAAATAATTATGTTTTATTTTAAAAGAAGAGACGGGACCGAAGTAATTAATTGAAAAACAGCTGTTATTAAGGCATTTGTTTTTTTAAGAAACAACGAAGGAAAATACAGGAGATGTTCGCTAGCGTTCGACGAGTGATGATAAAATGAGACTGTTTTAGTGATTAACGTAGTTGTGGTCTATATCGCTAAATATCAGAGAATTGAAGAATAGTGGCGTTCACGGAAGAGATTCCGGTGACGAGAATCGCCAAGCCGAGTGGCTACTGGCAACAAAGCTACGAGAAGACAGGCGAGTTAAGAGAACAGACTGGAGATATTTTTCTTTTAATTTCTTTGTTAAACCTTGCTTTTTTTTATTGTATAGTTATAAGTTTAAATTGTTTCTAGTTGTGTGAATAGAGTTAGATTTTGATCAGGCCTGACTACAGAAATTGTGAGTAAATTTTATTTTTAATATCGTAGTGTAAATATAGTGTTAATTAAAAGTTTTTTTTATTTGAGTTTAATTTGTTTTGTTCAATTTCTTTTTAACTTACCATTAAGTAGTTCATAAGTGTAAATTGCAAATTGTATTTTATGTACAGCCCTCTCCGAGATTTTAAGGTAGTCTTCACTTATTAAATTTAAATTATTTTTTTTTAATTCAGTTTGCTTTAGGTTTTCGCTATTTCCTTAAAATAAATAGCGTGGCGCCCCTTAATTTATTTCAATTTTTTTTAATCACTAGTCATTTAAGAACCCGCCCGTCTCCACTGAGCTACCACCTTTTTGTTACGATTGTTTTATTTATTTATAACCAATAATTATTTTTTTTAACGTAACAAAATGGCGCCCAAACAGGGACTATAAGTGATTAGATAGATGCTTAATTTAATATTGATTTAGTGATTTTTAAATAAAATTATTTTTTTGTCCTAATATTGAATTTTTTTATTTTATCTGCTAAGAAAAAGTAGTATAATTTTTATTTGGTTCTTTTGAAATCATAAAGATGAAGGTCGATAGGTTGTTAAAGGACGAGCTTGAATACGAATTAAGGATTCGGGGGATAGTTGGAATATCTACTGTAGAAGATATGAGGAAAAGACTTCGGACCGTCTTTAAACTAGAGAGTGCAGGAAAATATGTTGCTCCGGTAGTTGTCCTTTCTCCTACGGAAGAATTAAGCGTGTGTGAAGAGAAAATTGCCACTGTTGAGAACAATATTTCTGTTCTCCCACCCTCTGGTTCTACCGGGGATATAGATAAAATCGATATAGGTCTTCAACATTTGATTAATAGACTAAACCGGATAACAACGAAAGACACCATCGAAACGGAGAGGAAGTCAGAAGCAATTTCAAAATGCCTTCTATTATTTGAGGAACTAGAAGAAAAATTGAGTGGGCAACCTTCTGTTTCAGAATCCCACTTTGAAAACCAGAATCCCGGAAAGTCTCAGGAGGGTAATGTACAATCAGTGATTACCGAATCAACTGAAGATACAAAGAAGCCTGTAACGACCGTTGAGTCGGAGTCAGACATTGCTGGAACTAAGTACGTGATCAGAAGAACTGAAACTCCCATAAGAGATTTGGGAATTCACTTCACAGGCGATGGGGATGGTCTCAGTGTCCATCCATGGGGATCAGTGTCCATGCGTTTTTAGAGACTGTAGAGGAGTTAAGTTTGGCAAGGAATACTACTCATGAAGAACTTTTTAGGGCTGCGTACGACTTATTTAAAGGACCAGCACTGATTTGGTTTCGAGCTGTACGGAAAGAAGTAACAACGTGGGCTGAACTTATCTCAGAATTGAAAGCCGAATATACACCTTTAGACTATGAGGATCGCCTTTGGGAAGAAATAAAGAGAAGAACTCAAGGACATGCAGAGTCGATGGGTACATTCGTGGCAGTTATGAAGAATTATTTTAACCGTTTACCAACTACGCCTACGGAAGACCAAATGTTGAATATCATTAAGAAGAATTTGAACCCCCTCTACTTGGAAAGAATGGCTTTGCACCAAGTAACAACATTGAAGGAGTTAGTAATAATCGGTCGGCAGATTGAAGAAGTAAGGTGGAGAATGAACGAATATCGACCGCCACCAGATAGTAAAGGATTACTCGAACCCGACTTGGCCTATCGCCCGCCAACGAGGAAACAACTCAATCAAGACGACACAGTAGCAGCATCGAAGATGGTTGTAGAAGCCGTGGCTAAACCCAATTACACATTTCGCTGTTGGAACTGTGGAGGGACCAATCATTCGTTCAAAACGTGTCGCTCTGTAAAAACCAAATTCTGTATAGGGTGTGGCCTAAGGGATGCGGATAGAAAGACATGTAAACGTTGTAATACCACCGACCAGGGAAACGATCAAGGGGGTCAGGCCTAAGTGGAAGGGAGCCTGGACAAAACCCGAATTCCACGACGAAAGCTGAGTGGGTAGAGTGGTTGTCGATTGTGGAAGAAGTTTTCGCTGGAAAGAAATGGAAAATTCTTAGACATCCAGCAAATGAACAGGATCGAAGGCCGTATTTAACAGTCAACATTTTGGGAAGACAAGAAACGGGATTGCTGGATTCTGGGGCTTCAAGGTCATTGATAAGTGAGGAATGCTGGAAACGTTTTTCACGGCTGGGTGTAAAGCTACACAAAAAACCCAAAATTCAAATAAATGCTGCTGGAGGCACCGCGCTCAACGTTTTTGGAAGCGTAAACGTGCCAGTGGAGTTGGAAGGTAAAATGAGAATTATCCAATTTTTTGTAGTTTCCAACTTGGTGGATGAACTTATATTGGGCATCGACTTCTGGAATAAATTTAGATTGGTTCCAGACATATCGAAAAATATGTGGCACTTTGCTCCAACAGAAGAATGTTTAGCTGTGTCACAGAATGGCCCTGCTGTCCTAACTAGACCGAATCTTACGCAGGAACAGGAAGAAACCTTAAATCGGCTTATCGGACATTGGCGAAATATCCGACCATCAAAGTTAGGATGTACAAGCAGGGTAGAGCACGAAATAAATACCGGTGATAGTAAGCCAGTCAAACAGCGTTACTACCCTGTTTCACCAAAGATCCAAGATATCTTAAATAAGGAGCTCGATGAAATGCTCGAAGAAGGAATTGTAGAGCCGTCACAGAGTGCTTGGTCGTCACCTGTTGTTTTAGTGAAGAAACCCGATGGATCCTACCGTTTTTGCGTGGATTATCGTCAGTTAAATGCCGTGACTAAAAGAGACGCCTACCCGCTGCCCTACATTTCGAATATATTGGATAGGTTACGTGATGCCAAGATACTTTCTTCCATCGACATAAAGAGCGCATACTGGCAGATACCAATGGCTGCTGAAAGCAAGGAAAAGACAGCTTTTACTGTTCCCAACCGCGGCCTCTTCCATTTTTGTAGAATGCCTTTTGGACTGCATAATGCACCAGCGACATGGCAAAGACTGATTGACGATGTTTTGAGAGCAGATTTAGAACCAAATATCTTTGTTTACTTGGATGACATCATTGTGGTCTCATCAGACTTCGATTCCCACATAGAAACATTGGAGAAGGTCTTAGAAAGATTGAGCTCAGCCAACTTAACGGTGAATTGGGAGAAAAGTCAGTTTTGCAGAGAGGAACTAAAGTTTCTGGGATATGTGGTAAATGAGAACGGCCTACAAGTTGATCCGGGAAAGATTGAGGCGATATTAAACTACCCAGCACCTAAGAACGTAAAGCAAGTGAGACAGTTTATAGGGCTTTCTTCCTGGTATCGCCGCTTTGTCCCTAATTTCTCGACTCTAACTTCACCGCTATCGGATCTATTGAAGAAAAACAAGAGATGGAAATGGGGACAAGAACAAGAAGAAGCGTTCAGATTACTGAAGGAGAAGCTTGTCACAGCACCTGTGTTAGCATGTCCTGACTTCAGTAAGCGATTCTTCCTACAAACCGATGCCTCTAAAACAGGATTAGGGGCTATTCTTTACCAAGAATACCCAGAAGGAGATCGGGTCATAGCTTATGCGAGCCGAAGTTTGACCACAGCCGAGAGGAAATACAGTGTAACCGAGCAAGAGTGCCTAGCAGTTCTCTGGGCAATAGAGAAGTTTCGGCCTTATTTGGAAGGGATGGATTTTACAGTTATTACTGACCACATTGCCTTAAAATGGTTGAATAGTCTTCGCGACCCTCAAGGTCGACTGGCTAGGTGGGCACTAAAACTGCAGCAACACCAATTCACTATCGTACACCGTCCCGGCAAACAAAACGCTGCAGCCGATGCGTTGTCACGGACTTACGAATTCCCGATAGCCAGAATTGATATTGGAGAACCAATAGAGGACGCGTGGTATCAGCGGATGATTAAACAAGTAGAAGAGAATCCATCGAAATATGCGGATTGGAGGATTGTTAATCAAACTCTATGGAAGCTTGTTAATAATAACCGGAAAATGGTAGGAGATAGCAACCAGTGGAAATTAGTAGTTCCTAAACAAAAACGTAGGGAAGCGATCTGGGAATGTCATGATAAAGAAATTGCAGGACATTTGGGATGTTTCAAAACCTTGCAGCGGGTAAAGGAGTACTACTATTGGCCTGGCATGGCAACCGATGTAACCAGGTACGTACGGAAATGTGAAGTGTGCTTGGCGAATAAGCCATTACAGACTAAGCCTGCGGGCCTAATGGGGAAACAGCGAGTAGTTACCCAACCTTGGCAAATGGTTTCGGCAGATATAATGGGGCCGTTTCCTTTGTCTTCAAACCGGAAAAGGTTCATATTAGCGTTTACCGACTGCTTCACTAAATACAGCATCATAGTACCAATTTCAAAATCGACAGCCGAAGTGGTGGCCAAAACTTTAGAAAGAGAGGTCTTTCTTAAGTTCGGGGTTCCCCAAATTATTATATGTGATAACGGCCCTCAATTCAGGAGCAATATTTTAAAAAAGAAAGCCCGAGAATATGCTGTTAAATTGTGGTTCACCCCAGTCTATCATCCACAGGCTAATCCGATGGAGCGTCCAAATCGAGTGATAAAGACACTCCTAGCTTCCTATGTGAAAGACAATCATAAGCACTGGGATAAGGATCTACACAAGTTGGCTTTTGCTATGCAGACTGCGGTACATGAGGTTACCGGTTATTCGCCAGCTTATTTGAATTTTGGGCGAGAGTTACCACGTTCAGGCGACGAGTACGAGCATTCCATTGCTTCAGATAATGTTCCGGAAATGGGAGATCGAAAGGCTTACGCACAGAAGTTCAACATGATGCCAGTAATATATGAAGAAGTGGTTGAGCGTCTACGGCAATCATACGAGAAAAGCAGGCACCATTATAATCTTCGGAGAAGGAACGTGGATCTACAAGCTGGAGATTTAGTGTGGAAGAAGACCCAAACCCTTTCGGATGCTTCAAAGAACTTTTCTAATAAATTGGCACCTCTATATGAGAAATGTAGAATCAGAGCTAGAGAATAGAAATATAAAAACGGTGCACAAATGATATGTAATACCGCATCTATTTCGTTTTATTTTTCCTTATTGCCATATATACTGAAATAAAAGTTATTAGATAAATTAAAAACAAATCTTTCTCAGAATCCTGATTTTTTTTTTAAATCGGAAATTCGTTTCGAATATAAACCGATCACCGACAAAACAATTTCGGAGGGGTTTGGCCAGTAAAAACAAATACGCATCGTCGTTGATACTGCAAAAATTCGTATGGTAATTAACAGCTGATTTTCAAGAGAACAAAAAAATAATGTTTTGTAACGAAAAATAAATAAACAAAAAAAAAATTTTTTTTTATTTAATAAAACTCATTAAGTAATAATCGAAGAGGGCTTAATATATTTTTGTATATAATTAAAATATGTGTTGTTTTAAAAGCTTTGTATTAGTTTTTTTATTGATATAATATTTTTTTATTTAGCTATAAAAATAATTATGTTTTATTTTAAAAGAAGAGACGGGACCGAAGTAATTAATTGAAAAACAGCTGTTATTAAGGCATTTGTTTTTTTAAGAAACAACGAAGGAAAATACAGGAGATGTTCGCTAGCGTTCGACGAGTGATGATAAAATGAGACTGTTTTAGTGATTAACGTAGTTGTGGTCTATATCGCTAAATATCAGAGAATTGAAGAATAGTGGCGTTCACGGAAGAGATTCCGGTGACGAGAATCGCCAAGCCGAGTGGCTACTGGCAACAAAGCTACGAGAAGACAGGCGAGTTAAGAGAACAGACTGGAGATATTTTTCTTTTAATTTCTTTGTTAAACCTTGCTTTTTTTTATTGTATAGTTATAAGTTTAAATTGTTTCTAGTTGTGTGAATAGAGTTAGATTTTGATCAGGCCTGACTACAGAAATTGTGAGTAAATTTTATTTTTAATATCGTAGTGTAAATATAGTGTTAATTAAAAGTTTTTTTTATTTGAGTTTAATTTGTTTTGTTCAATTTCTTTTTAACTTACCATTAAGTAGTTCATAAGTGTAAATTGCAAATTGTATTTTATGTACAGCCCTCTCCGAGATTTTAAGGTAGTCTTCACTTATTAAATTTAAATTATTTTTTTTTAATTCAGTTTGCTTTAGGTTTTCGCTATTTCCTTAAAATAAATAGCGTGGCGCCCCTTAATTTATTTCAATTTTTTTTAATCACTAGTCATTTAAGAACCCGCCCGTCTCCACTGAGCTACCACCTTTTTGTTACGATTGTTTTATTTATTTATAACCAATAATTATTTTTTTTAACGTAACAAAATGGCGCCCAAACAGGGACTATAAGTGATTAGATAGATGCTTAATTTAATATTGATTTAGTGATTTTTAAATAAAATTATTTTTTTGTCCTAATATTGAATTTTTTTATTTTATCTGCTAAGAAAAAGTAGTATAATTTTTATTTGGTTCTTTTGAAATCATAAAGATGAAGGTCGATAGGTTGTTAAAGGACGAGCTTGAATACGAATTAAGGATTCGGGGGATAGTTGGAATATCTACTGTAGAAGATATGAGGAAAAGACTTCGGACCGTCTTTAAACTAGAGAGTGCAGGAAAATATGTTGCTCCGGTAGTTGTCCTTTCTCCTACGGAAGAATTAAGCGTGTGTGAAGAGAAAATTGCCACTGTTGAGAACAATATTTCTGTTCTCCCACCCTCTGGTTCTACCGGGGATATAGATAAAATCGATATAGGTCTTCAACATTTGATTAATAGACTAAACCGGATAACAACGAAAGACACCATCGAAACGGAGAGGAAGTCAGAAGCAATTTCAAAATGCCTTCTATTATTTGAGGAACTAGAAGAAAAATTGAGTGGGCAACCTTCTGTTTCAGAATCCCACTTTGAAAACCAGAATCCCGGAAAGTCTCAGGAGGGTAATGTACAATCAGTGATTACCGAATCAACTGAAGATACAAAGAAGCCTGTAACGACCGTTGAGTCGGAGTCAGACATTGCTGGAACTAAGTACGTGATCAGAAGAACTGAAACTCCCATAAGAGATTTGGGAATTCACTTCACAGGCGATGGGGATGGTCTCAGTGTCCATCCATGGGGATCAGTGTCCATGCGTTTTTAGAGACTGTAGAGGAGTTAAGTTTGGCAAGGAATACTACTCATGAAGAACTTTTTAGGGCTGCGTACGACTTATTTAAAGGACCAGCACTGATTTGGTTTCGAGCTGTACGGAAAGAAGTAACAACGTGGGCTGAACTTATCTCAGAATTGAAAGCCGAATATACACCTTTAGACTATGAGGATCGCCTTTGGGAAGAAATAAAGAGAAGAACTCAAGGACATGCAGAGTCGATGGGTACATTCGTGGCAGTTATGAAGAATTATTTTAACCGTTTACCAACTACGCCTACGGAAGACCAAATGTTGAATATCATTAAGAAGAATTTGAACCATTGTTTTTTGTTACGATTGTTTTATTTATTTATAACCAATTAATATTTTTTTTAACGTAACAGTTTGTGTTTGATTATCGAAAGAAACATTAAAATTGTTATTATATTCAATGGTAAAACTTGGTTTGTGTTACAGTATAAATTTTCCTCATAGGCTGGTGTCACTCAGAATGAATGACCAAGCGAATCCTAAAATTCGAATATTTTTTTACTGTCCATGATTCTTATTTTCTATTTACTGGTGGCATACTTCGTCTTTTAGGACCATAGAGCTACTCGTTTTGATTAAATATCTAATAAAATCGCAAAATTGGAAATTTCTGACATCAACCCTTTTTGCAATATCAACGACGATATGTAAAGCTTAAAAAGCAGTATACTTATTTATTTACAAAAAGGATAGGAAGTTTATTTAATCATATAAATGAATATAAAAATTTGTAAAACCTTAGTAGCGTAAAATTATTCTATTTTTTTCTCGAACTTTAGCAGGGAGGGGATAGATCCTCCCCCCCCCCCTCATGTGACCACTGTTGATCACAAAGAGTAGCTCCATATTATATTTTAATGAAGGATATTGCAATTGAAGGTATTGGATAGTTATTAAATACAACCGATACATTTTAAACATGCTTGATATATTCGAGGTATTTATGCAACCAGTGTTTCGTTTTGAAAATCCCTTAAATGTGATAAATTCGAGAAACTGCTTTTAGATTTAGGTGTTAATTATGGCGGAAGGCTCCTTCGATGGTAATCATTGGTGGATCCTCTTTGGAATGTTTTTTGTCATTTTAAGATAGAATTTAACTTTACTAAAAGTATGGAAGTAAGGTAAAGAACAAATAATACGCAATACAAGTAGGATTTTAGCTTTGGGAAAGGTACATAAAGGTGAAAAAGCTAATTGACAGTTTCAAGGGAAGGACTGTGGGGCTGCTGCCCCCCCCTTTATAACCGTTATAAATTAACTCGAAAACTAGAATCTTAAATTCGAAAGCGCACCGAGAAGGTTACAGAGATGTTTGCTTAGTTTTTTTTTTTTTTTTTGTTTACTGTATTTTCTGTTCATATAAGTGAAATTTAAAAGCAAAGGAAGAGAAAGGAATCGGGAAAACGTTGGATAAAATAAGAAAAATTAAGATATTAGCAAAATACTTCAAACCAGTAATAAAACTGATATTAATTAGTAGGACGAACTTTATAGAATAACATTTGGAGCCTTCCAACTCCTTTGGTTATAATGATTAACGCCCCACATTTACCAAGTCTAAATACATTGGCAATTTTCGTTACACCAACTCCTTCTCCCGAGTTTCCCAGTCCATAGAATATCACAAAAGAATTGTAAAGGAACTGCGTGCTCTATTAGCGAAAAGGCAGGAACCCCATGAATTTCATT
This sequence comes from Aelia acuminata, assembly GCA_911387785.2. Classification (NCBI taxonomy): domain Eukaryota; kingdom Metazoa; phylum Arthropoda; class Insecta; order Hemiptera; family Pentatomidae; genus Aelia; species Aelia acuminata. The sequence continues at coordinate 32,692,422 of OU426980.1, forward strand.
TAATATAAAATTAAATTTGTAACTTCTTCAATGTTTTTGTCAAGTTGATGGCATCTTTTTTTTTGTCATCTGTGCTATACATTAAGCATGGGAGGATCCAGCCGATCGTAAAGGGGGGGGCTGCAGTCCTAATGGGGGGGCTGCAGTCCTAATGGGGGGGGGGCTGCAGTCCTAAAGGGGGGGCTGCAGTCCCACAGCCCTTCATTTGGATCTTCTAATCAGCTTTTTTAACTTTTTGTTCCTTTCTCACAAGTAAAAACATACTTGTTCTGCACATTATTTGTTCTTTAACTTGCTTCCTTGCATTAAGGAAAGTCAAATTCCATCTTTAAGTGACAACAATTTTCCAAAGGGAGGGGCTGCAGCCCCCACAGCCCCTCCCTGGATCCGCCAATGACATTAAGGCATTATTAATCATATAATCTAGCAACTCTGCCTTATTACTTCCTTTTGGCATTTAAAAATAATCAAGAATCAGAACTCACAATGCATACAAAGAACTTTTTTTACAGTGTAGGCATAACCTTCCATGAATGGTTAGCTTTAACATTTTAATAGGTTAGCGTTGAGGGACCATTCACGCATAATTTCACTATGTCTTAAAAATGATAAGACATTACACATTCAACACAAGCTGCATGAATACCCCCATTATCTGGGGTCACCTATGGTGTAGTGGTTAGCATAGCCAACTTATACACCTTGATGGGAGTAAATATATCGTCCGATTAGTCATAGTAGCTGAAAGTGGTCTTAAATAATATATTACCTACCGCAAACTGGGACAACTTTGCCAATTTCTTTTTATCCCACAGCTGATTTTTTAACTGATAATTTATAAAAATTCTTAGAAACCGCCATAACTCATTACGCTTGGTGTATAGTTTCAATATCTGCGAAAAAAAAAAATTAAATTTGAGGGACATTCAAATATGTGTTAAAAACTTTTAGTCCGGGAGCTGAGGGCCAAAAAGGTGCCTGATTTGAAGAAATTTTTTGATCATATAGGCTGAAAGTACTCATTTCATAGACAACAAATGTGAACGTCTGCCATCTCAGGTCGGTTGCCATCAAATTTTGATGGAAATTTTAACATTTTCTTTGAAGTTTGAAATTAAAATAAAAAAAAGTACCTAATTACGATTTATAAAGTTTTTTATTTAATTTTTTTTCTTATATTATTTACCCTTGCTTTACCACAGTTGGCAAAGTGTCCTGTTTTTAGCCTAACTTTCGTAATAGTCCGGGAGCTGAGGGTCAAAAAGGTGCCTGATTTGAAGAAATTTTTTGATAATATAAGCTGAAATGTGAACGTCTGCCACCTCAGATCGGTTGCCATCAAATTTTATAGGCGAACAAAATCGACATTTTCGAACTTTTTTCAATTTTTCGCTAATAACTCGAAAACGATTTTGGCGAAAATACTTACCCGATTTTATCTGTGAACGCCAGTCGACGAGAAATTTAATGCCCTTTTATTCTAGAAAGAACACAATTTCTTCTGCCATAAATCGTTTTCGAGTTATTAGCGAAAAATTGAAAAAAGTTCGAAAATGTCGATTTTGTTCGGCTATAAAATTTGATGGCAACCGATCTGAGGTGGCAGACGTTCACATTTCAGCCTATATTATCAAAAATTTTCTTCAAATCAGGCACCTTTTTGGCCCTCAGCTCCCGGACTATTACGAAAGTTAGGCTGAAAACAGGCAACTTTGCCAACTGTGGTAAAGCAAGGGTAAATAATATAAGAAAAAAAAAATTAAATAAAAAGCTTTATAAATCGTAATTAGGTACTTTTTTTTATTTTAATTTCAAACTTCAAAGAAAATGTTAAAATTTCCATCAGGAAAGGTGAATATCATAATAAAAAAAAAAAAAAATAAAATAAAAAAAAAAAATAAAAAAAATTAAGTAGGAGGGGGATCGGCCGGTAGAAAATGTATGTGTAGCGTTAAAACAGCACAATTATTTATCTACAAAATAATAGAAACTTTATTAAGTTCATATCCACATATACTATTACACTAGAAAATGTGTAATAAATTATATGCGTAAATTTATTCCAATACTTTTTTTTCTCGAATATTTTTATTTGGGGGATCGATCCCCAACATCCCCCCTGGAACCGCTCCTGGTTAATTTTGCCTCGTTTTCAATGTAAAGGCACTTATTAATGCAAACAATATGTCCAAAACCATATCCCAGTGGAGGCGAATCTTTTAGGAGCGCGTGCTAAAACTTTCCAAACAATATTTATCGAGTTGCTGCCGTGACGGACTGGTTTAAAGGAAGAAAAATTTAACTTTGAAGAATAATCGAAAAAGTTTAAAAATCTATCTTTCCCAATTACTTCCATTTAATTTGAGAAATTGGATCAATAGCATCGATCTATTGCATTTCAAAATCTTATTTCAGTCACTAAGAAATCTCATAAATGAGTTTATCTGCTGACGAGTCTGCATATAAAATAAATTTTAATTTTTCTGCCAATTCTTTGAATTGGTTAAATCTTGAAGAAACTTTGTTTAACAACGAGTCAATAACTGTAGACAGTTTTTTGTCAATTAATTTGACCTGGTTTCTCATAATTCTAAATATACATGGATTTTTTTTTAATTAGGAGAATATTTGTGTACGTACATTCAAAATATGCCACTATTGAAAATTTCTAATTTGGCTAGGCAGTGAAACTCAAGAGAAAACAAAAGAGTGCTACAAACGGGATGAAAAAAAAACACTTGCAGCTACTTAGAAACTACTGAAATACGAAATTGTTGATCAGATCGAGAAGAATCAGTTCAGAATCTGAGATTACAGGCCTGATCATAATTTTCCGTCATAAATATCGCAATGCGATTTAGAACGTTTGCAGTTAGAACTTAACAATATAAAAATTATGGAAAAATGTAAAAGTTTATAAAATAATTTTTGTGCCAGTGGAATTTTCTTATGTCCCACTTCTGGTGATATAGTTTAATTTTACCTAAGAGGAGTTTGATACTTTTTTTGACCAAGAACTTTACCACAAAAAATGTGAACAGCTTTAGCTGTTTGATTAGTACGCCATCAATCTCGCGAGGCAACGATTTACTGTCAAAACCAGTTTATCTTTATATAAAAGAATTGCTAGCGCAACTATTTCCAATTCAAGGTCTTAAGTTGGTTTGTAGTCTTGCTCATCCTTAAAAAAACAAAAAAACATTCAATTTGAAGCATCCAGCATCATTCTGAGAAACGGACAAAATTACAGGTTGGCAAAGTTGCCTATTCATACAAGGATTACTAGCATGGGCATCAGCAGGGTGGGAATGGGGGCAGGCAGAGGCAGCTACCTTCCCCTAGAAAATATGAGAAACAGAAGCTACAGTTAAATCAATTCCTATTCATTTACTATATTTATAAAGTTTTATCTTAAAAAATATTTTAATTTTCAAATATCTAGAAGTTTTATTTAAAAAATTAATCGACCCCTTCATAGTCAGAATACATTGACCCCCACCCCTCCCATGATGGGAGGGGGGCTCCCATCATAAGAATTCACCAGCCTGCCCCCCCTCAGACAGAATCCTGCAGACGCCCTTGATTCCTATTGGAACTTTGCCAACTTATCATATTTAACAAAATACTAAATAAAATTTATACTTAAAAGCTAGTAGCAAAGAGAATCATTTACTGTATAATTTAAAGAAGATATTTTTTACTCAACTTTTAATGGAGAGGCAGAGCAAATTAATTTAATAGACAGCAAAACAGCCTCTTGTACAAATTGGAAATAGAAATACTAATAATTTAAAGGAAACAAATGTAGTAGTACTACATAATTTATATAGTGATAGCTTTTTTTTAAATTTTTGTTAGCCCTTCAGGGGGGCGTGTGCACCCAGCACACCTAAATTGGAACCACTGATGTAGAAGATATAACATGAAATTTGTAAGGGTTTTAAGTAATTTTTATTAGAAATGAATTACAGTAACATATTCAAATTTTAGTGGCAGCGATGAAGTGTGAGGGGATTGGGGCTTAACTGATTTGCTGGCTTGCTCGTTGTAGTCAAACTTTAGGAGATTTAAAAAATAACTAACTTGAAATAGAATCCACACTTCAGTCGCCAATTCGAACATGTTCTGCTGCTTGGATGATAAGGGACTTTTTTAAATAACTTTTAAAATATATTGGATATTCAGCTCATACCTAATTATTTTGACTCTAAAGTGGAATTTTTCTGGGGTATAATCAGGAGTGCCTATAAATTGTCAACACCTCAATTACCAGAGATGGTGAAAATAAATCATTTCACCAACTACTTAACTACAGGGGTCACATAAAGAAAAAATATAATAAAATAAAAATTGAAACACTTAAAAACCAGGTATCATGCCAATGTGGAATAGTATATCTTAACAACTTCAAAATTAAGCTTTGTATAATTGTACCAAGGTAGGACAATAATGACAATGCTTGAAGGAAAATTGAGACCTTTTAATTGACTATGGTTCCTTTCACAGCTTGTTGAAGATAAAGCTTATAGTCATAAGATGATGTGTGATTGGTACTTGTTTATTATATAGGCTCCACTTTCATTTCCAGCAATTTTAATATATTATTACTTTTAAAGTGCAATTCAAAATATGAGCAGCAAAATTGAATTTTTTCTTAGAAACTATACCATAGAACAATATTTAAGGTTCCGTACTCTCAGATGACATTTTAATTTTGTAATAATTTTAAACCATTGATAGAGTCGCCATGTATTCCATGAGACTTTTGTTTGCTCAATTTCGATTTTTGAATTGTTGTTGTTGTTATTCTAGTATGCATAACTCACTTATATAGACCATTTTTGACACAACTTAATCATTTTTTACATCATATAATCAATCAACTTTATTTGATAATCAGATAACATTAATATCTGTTAGTCTTTGTATAACTTACGAGGTGATACAAAATTTAGTTAACAAACTTTATATATTTGTAATTTATTTTCTTCTAAAAATTAGAATAAATATTTCATAGTCTATCCTTTCATGAAATCATATAATCTATCCTCTTAATTATTAAGTTGTGAAATCCAAACATTATTCAATGATTATTTAACTAATTAATAGAACGAGATTGGTAGATTTCAAACATAACATAATAATGCATTTTAAATACTTTTCATATTTTCTTGTTAGCTTTTATTTAGCCTTGATTGAATTTATATTTTAAAATTTAATATCCAATTTTCTCGTTATCTTGTATTAGCCTTGATTGAATTTATTTTTAAAAATTTAAATCTAATAATATGTTAATTAAAACTGTCTTGATTGTTGATTGATTTTTAATAATTAATATTGTTAAGGTCCCAAAAGAAAAGAAATATTTTGTGGTGATTATGAGGAAAAGACCCCAAAATGTTTAAATTATGAGTTAAGACACACAGTTTACAGTTTCATCTATCAACTATAAAAGGAAGATGAACTTCAAAATTAATAATTTATTTTGATATATTAGGGAAAATGGATTTCTCTGTTTAAGTTTTTAGCATCACATTCTTTAACATCAAAGCAAATTACCTTAGTGACATTTTTATTCCTTAGTTCAAAAAGGTTTGATGAAGTTAATATTTAAGCATTAGAACACTAGACCTTAACTTCAAAACCATGACAAACAATGAAATTCCACTAATTTCTACTGGATATTTTTAAATGTACATTTATGGGATATAGTGGGAGCAGAAGACTCATTCACTGTAATTAAGGATTTTAAGCAAATAAAATAATATATATGAAATACAAGAAAACCTTTTATTTAACAAGTAAATTTAATAGAACAAAACAACATATATTAAAAATATTATGACTATGGCCATTGACTTAAATATTCATTACAATAAAAATTAAATTATAAACAATCTAATAAGCTATTTACAATACACAAATGGTTATTCAAAGACTAGACAATTAACATTAATGTTTAAAAATTAAGAAACATAGAAAAGATAAAACAAAAGGATATTTAAGTACTACCACTTTAAGCTACATAGTTTTACCTTAGATTGTTAAATGATTAATTTTTAAAAATACAATACCTGCTATTATACTTCTATAGAACCAAATCATACCAAAATAAAATTCGATATTTCTTTTTAACTCTGAACCATTAAAAAATAAAACAAATCAAATCATAGAAATAATAAATTAATAAACATATAAATAAAATACAAAACAAAATATATAAGTACTATTGAATTGACTACAAAATTATCTCCAAGTTCAATGCATGGAGAAGAATACATTAGGGAAAAAAAAAGTTTTAACATTTTGGTTTAAAATAAATAACTTATAATTATCAAAAATTAAGTTTTAAACATGTACGTCTGATTTTTTTGTAGATAATGAGGACCTGAAAAAAAATAAATAATATTAATGAAACAGAACCAAGGAATTTAGTAATTTTTATAAATTAGTAATTTATCTAATTATTAATTGATTACCAATCTCTCTAAAACATATTTAAAATAAAAATGTTGGGCAATTTTTAAAGTTTTTACGAACCCTTATCTCCTGGTGTTGGGGAGTTTTTTTTTTAAAAACATTTTGTTATTTATTATCTTTTTTTGCATCAAAGATTATAGTAGGTGGAAGTGAAAGCAATAAAACATACCTAAACTACAAAAAAAAAAAAAAAAAAAAAAAAATTACTTACATTTCAGATGCAGACGGTACCTCTGTAGTACTAGTAACAGAATCTTCGTTTTGGGTATATTTACAATGTGAACAACTTGTTACGAGTTTAGTAACATTTGATACAAGAGTTTTAGTTTCTACAACAAGTTCATCCCACTAAAATAACATGTAGAAAAATAATTAATTAGAATAAATATAGAAAATATTCACCCACAACTATAGAAAGAATAAAGCTATAAAATTGAATAGACTTTATCAATTATTAAAAATTATGCAGTATAATGAAAAAAAAAAAAATTAAGAATAATGTAGGTGTAAAAAAAAAGATGAAAACATATCAACACTTTATATAATTTATATTTTTGCACGCACACACGCACACACGCACACACGCACACACGCACACACACACACACACTATAAAATCAATAAATAAAAAATCATAAATTGAAAATTAATTAAAATAAAGTACATACTTCTTTGCTATGAGCTTTAATATCACTTTGTAATGTGCTGATATCATGACTGTGTACTTTTAAGTCATGACGAGTTGTGTTAATTAAACTTTTTAAATTTTCTGATTCATCAGCCAAGTTATTGATGGTTTTCTAGAAAAAATAACAATGATGAAGATTATATTTATATCAGGAAAATAAATATTCAAAGAAAAATAAAATTCACATTTATAACTTGATAGCTGGCTATAGACGAATATGTATATTTTTAAATAGGCCTAATCTGCATCTAGACCCTCAGGTTTTTAGAGGGTTTGTCTATTTCAGGCTCAAAAAATACATTTCTTTTTCCAGAAAGTAAAGTCTTTCTTAATCATTTGGTGAAAACCCCTTGAAAGTCTGAGCAGTGTAAAAATGCTCAATTAGTTTTTGAAGCAATTTCAAGCATTTTGACAAAACTTCACCAGTTCTCCAAACTTACTTACCTTCTACAGAAAAAATATAAAGTTGGGTAAACCATACAGTTATTGGCACTCAGTACAGTTATTGGCACCCCAATTTTAACTTAAAGAAATAGGTAAACAAGTCCTAATTTTATTACAATATATACATGATCTAATGTTTGAAGGGTCCTCTAAGTCTATCTATGCAGTAAGACTTCAACAAACTAACCATAGGGAAGATTTCACAATTAAATCCACAGGGTGCCAATAAACTACTAGACAAACTAGATTTGCCACTTTTAACAATGAATATTGCCATATTGAACTTTTGACCCAAAAAAAATCTCTTGAGTCTTTATGAGGATAGATAATGAGGAGCTATAGGAAGTTTCTATTTGATCCCTTTAAAAAAAGTATTTTTTTTTTTAATTTAACCACAGAAATGTAGTCTTAAGGGTGCCAATAACTGTACGGTTTACCCTATACCGTGATAAATGACAGGTGAATAAATGACCACATAAACTATAAATCTAGAAAAATTAAATAATAATAATCTAGTTTTATAAAAATAAGTAATTAATAAACAAATTATAATTACCTGAGCTTTTTGTAGTTCAGCAGATAACCATTTTACTCTAGACCAAATGGTAGAATTAACCAATTGGATTTTTGGCTTTATTTCGCCAATTATTGAAGTAACTAAATCATCTTTACCATTCTGATCAGATGGTAATACTTCAGAAGAATGCTTTTTTAATTCTGTTAATTCATTCTTTAATAAGAAATAAAATCCAAGTCAATAACAATAGCTTAGTAAATAAGGTAAAAACAAAAAAATGTAATAGTGTACACATATGGGATTTTTAGGTTAATATTGACATAACTACTGCATAGATATTGAGCAGATTGAGATGGGTGATTTGTGTCGCAAGTAATGTAAGAAAAGCAGGAGAATTTTTTTAGAAAATATCAATCATAAATCTGGTATGGATTATAGATTTTTTAGATCTTTTCAGTATGAGGGTCCATTATCAGAGGCACTGCTTTTTGAATGTACTATCCATTTCAAAGTTAATTTATTCTATATCAACTAACAATCAATTTATTTAATTTTATTGATATTAGGGTCCATTATTACATTATCAAAGGTTTTGAAAAACACTAAAGACCTCAAGATTACATGGTTGTGTATTGATATACAACCTTATAATATAAACTTTTGGAGTTCTTAGATATTAGGAGCAATTATAATGTTTTGGCATAATAGTGCATTGAAGGCACAGATATTGAAAATACTACAGATTTTAAGACGGTTGAAGGGTACGTCCCAAGCCGTAAATGCTTAAATGAAATTTTGTATTTTCTTTTTTATAATAATAAAGCATTATTATTATTATTATTATTATTATTAGTATTATTTTAAGATTAATCTGTAGTATATTTATTTAAACTTTTAGGGTTTCTTTTGTTATACCAGTCAGTAATTATATTTTTGGAGGCATTATTTTCCAATATTTCTGAAATCCACATAATCGTCATTATAGAAGTAGTTAATTTTTTTTTTAAATACTATTTAAAATACCACATTTGTGTTTATACACAGATAGTGAGATGATGCACCAATATAATTAAAAATATATGAAAGCAAAATGTGTTTGTGCAATATTAGAAACGTAAAAAAAAAAACTATCACTCTTATAGAAGATCAAAGACACAATATTATTTGCTATTCTAATCAGAAAACATAAAGAAACAAAATATGTACATGAAGATAAAATTAAGGATAAAAGGTTATTATGGAGTTAAATCATGACAGTTTAATGGTAATAAATAGGGAACAGATTTTACATATTTTTTTTCTGTAGGTTTCTGAACGTATAGGTTTCATGGCATAGTAAACCTTAAAAAAAAAATTGAATTACGTGTTTTGAGGAAGATATTATTTAGTCACTTAAACAATCACTTTTCTGATATTTATCAAAAATGTGCTGACTCTTTGATACTGGGATCATTGAGATTCCGGGAAAGGGCTTTATAATAATTGTAGGGTCTATCCCAATCACTAATAACAGCTTCTTGCTCTAATTCCAAAGGAAGTGGTAAGTCATATTTTAACCCTCCGTTGGGCGCGCTGGGGCATTCGGACCGCAATCTGCACATTTGTCAAAATATCAGGAATACTAATTGAATCAGTGAGCTGAGGGTTCCAGATATTTGTAGACCGATATGTTCTGACAGCATTAGACGTTCTTGCCCGCCGTCTTACGGTTTACATCAGTAGTTATTTAGCCTTATTTCTAGTTGGTCTGTAAGTGTGGTCCAAACACCGCGCCTATAACATCTATAGAGGCCCTTTCATGTTATAGATTGAGACAATCTCTGCTGAATTATTTTATCGTTTTCTACCCTTTCTTCACAAATTAAAATGCAATTATTTTGTTTTTTATGTTGTCTAATATTGCTTGAAATATTTTTACACATACTATTATTTTTAGACTTGTTTTACTAAATTAATTATCGTAAAATTTAGCTGTGTATTTGATTATTTTCCTTTAAAACCTTGACTCAAACGTCTATGCCTATGTTTATAATTACAATACTCTATACCTTAAAATTTGGGTCAAAATGTTGGCAAAAATAAAATATGTGGCACCCCCAACCATTTCCTCTTCATTATAACCACGGTCAACCATATTCCACCATTATTCCTATGTTCATATGAGCAAATTTATCATAATAAGCAATTTATTATAATATCATCTCTATACATTATACTACCAATTGTATGTTATGTTTGTGTGTTTTTATCGCCAAAGCTATTTTAATTTTTTTTTTTTTCCCATCCTTTTCTTTATACAACTTACAATTTTCATTCATTAGAAATAGTATACAGCTAAAGCAATGAGTAAACAAAAAAAAAAAAAAGAATAAGTTATTATTTTTTTTTCTAATAAAATATACAAAGAACAAAGATGCAGTCCAAACACCGGATGTAACTCAAATAGGAGCGCCCACAGGAGGGTTAATACAGATCTTTGCCGAGCATTAATTTACAGCATATAATCAAACCTATTTATAAAATTGATAATCTAGATTTTAAAAGTTTCTTAAAAATATATATTAATAAGAATGTTCCTGATTAAAGCACTATGAGAAAAAACTATTTAAAAGATATTTACAAAGAAACTCTTGATAAAAGTAGAGGTATCGTTGAAACTGAACCTTTACACAGTGTTGACATAGTAGTTTAAAAACTGTTATTCTGAAAGTACAACTACCCCTTTTATTTTAAACTTTTAAGTTAAAAGAAAGATCAACGGTCAATTCAAATTTAATAGGCATAGCATCTTTCCAATTTGATCCTATGACATCTGTTGATGCGGAAATAACTTTCAGCCGATTCAAAGCTCTTTTCAGATTGGATATGCTTTCCTTCTCATTTGAAAATATAAAAATATGATTTAATATGTAATGATTTTACTTTTTTTAAATTTTATAATTTTCATTTATCTATATGCATATTTATTGTACATGAAAATCTGCTCCCTAGTAATAGACCAAATGTACTACAAATATTTAAAGAACGTATCGTCGGGTGTATGGTAAACTAACGATCTGAAAAAAAAATCAGGTTTTTGAGATATTTGGCACATGAGCTGTATTTTATGTATTTTACAACCTGCCAACTTTTCATGATTAAATGTTTATTCTTTCCTAGTTAAATAAAAAGAAAAAAATAATCTTCCAACCCATTCAAAGCCCTGACATTATGACTATTACCAATGGATTCCTCACCTAAAATTACACGAAAGAGTTTTTGCAGGTTCGCTAGTTTACCACACACCCGACTATAGGTTGAATTATTCATAAGATATTTTCTAATTAAAAAAAAACCTGGCAAGAGTTGGAGAGAAGCTTTTTTTTTTTTTTTTAATGGTTCATTATCTTATGTTGAATTATAAATGGCAGTAAGTGTGTTTTTTAATCATAAAACCGGGTAAGATTCATTACGAATAAGATAAATACTGTTAAGTATGGTTACTTTGTACCATTTTTAATAATTTTTTCGATGAGAATAATGAATGCTTAAATATGATCTTTAAAAATATTTTTTTATAGTTTAATTTTTTTCTAAAAGAGCGCAACATTGGAAACTCCATTCTATAATGTACATATATTTTTTATTTTGGGGTAAAGTAGACCACCACTAAGTATAACTTTGCCCCACCTCAAATATTCCTATTTTAATGAACTATAAAATGGGCTTGGGGGAAAGTAACCTGTTCTATTAAATGAAATAATATTCTTAGATAAAAGCACTAATTTATCATTTATCAATGATTTTTATGATAAAGGAACCGTGAAGATTATTAAAACATGAGAAAATTATAAACCATTTCTATTAAATGCCCTCAGAAATATTATTTCTGAAGAATATCAGAATTCTAGATCATCAGAGTTCTTAAATATGAGATTTCTAGAAGTTAGAGGAATTTTCTCAGACATTGTAATGACTAACTTAAAAGTAGTATTGATGAACTTAGGCTTGGTGGACTGCTGCGGGTAGTTTAAATCGCAAGTAAGTATCCTATCTTTAGAATCTCAGCTAGTAGCAGACACGGTTTTATACTAATTTTTGTTTTGGGACAAAGACCCTAAAGGCCAAAGTAACCCAACTTTACATTTACAAAGACCATATTAGTAAACAATCCATATTCTTATAATAGTAATATGACAATGGTTTTGTCATTATACTTAGATATTTTCAAATTTACTTTGTGCAAACTATCTAAAAAAAGCTGTTATGAAATATAACATGAAATAATATAATACAGTTTATTAATTGTAAAATAGAAATTAGATAATTTACATTGAATGAACTAAGATTTCCAGTCAGAATATCAATATTTTCTTTTAACTCTGATTGTTCGTTAATGATGCTAGATGCTTTGGACTTCATTTCCAGGATTTCAGCTTTAAAGGCTGCTATTGTTACTCCAACTCTCTCTAGCATATCTGGCACAAACTGCGGTGAAGGACATTCATCCAACTTTTTTTCAACCCTCGTTAAATTAATTTGTATTCCCATGATCTATAAAGAAATGAATGATAAAATTTATAATTTTATAAACATTATAAGGTAATTTATAAAGCAGGTTTTATAAAAATACTTGCATCATTCATTTACATTACATCTCCTCCTAGTACTTTACTATGCAAACAAAAATTAAAAGGTTTGCAGTTTCCACTTCATTCTATTCCTCTCAGACTTTTTGGAAAAATTTCATATTAATTGCTGACCACATAATTAGAACAGTACTTTGAAGTAAAATGTTAGCCTACATGAAGAATATAGCAGTGTCAGGAGGTTTAAGGTTTAAGGTAAGGTGGCATCAAGGATATTTATCTTTCTTACTATCATGTTCATTTACACAGCACTGAATAACTGTTTTATACTTGGGTAGTGGGATGGCCGAGTGGGCAAACGCATTAGAAAGTTAGTCCCTATAGCCTATGGAAATGTATGACAGGAACCCAAAGATAGTAAGTTCGAAACCCAGAGCCAGGGGACATATAATAATACTCAGCATCAATCCCCTACCCTCTCCCTGGCCTGGGAAACACTGTACAGCCTACCAGACAATGAAGGGGAGGAACTAAAAAAAAAAAAATAAAAGCTTTTTTATACTCTTTTGTGTCAGCAGTTCACTAAATTTGGCCACATTGTTAAGGAGGTTGGAGGTTGAGATGGACGTAGAAGAGTCACCTTTCACCTTATAAACACATCCATTCCCAGAAGCATTATTATTATTATTTTAAGCACTTTGATATCTGCTCATTCTATTCACTTTGTATTATAAAAATAAAAGCAGAAGTGAAATCCCTGATCTCTTTGTACATTCAGAAAAACAGAAAACATCGTCCCTAACGGCTCTCACAATAGGATGGCCATAAGTAGGTTAAGGCCCCCCTTCCACAGACTATGACAGTCTTCACGATGGAGTTTCCCAGACAAGTACTGTAAAAGAGGCAGCTAGACTTTACATGAAAGGGATGTATTCCACAACATAAGCCCCTGGCAAGAACTTTAGCAAATAATGTGTGAATGAAAACTATTCATGTACCAGGATTTGATGCAATAAATGCAACGTCCTTGAAAAACAGTTTTCATCTATATAAAAAATCTGCTGTTAGGAATATTCAGTTATTGCCTTGATATGGGATATTTTACAAAGAAGTGAAATTTGATAATATTCTACATGGTAGGAGACAGGGATAAGCATCTCTTCACAATAAATCACAGAGCAGAGATGCCAAAGCTGAAGTAGCTTGTCTGTTGTGTCAAGATATCGTCGTCACCATGCTACAGTAATGAATGTGCAACTAAAAACCTATGCATATTCGTTACTTTAGCATGGTGATGACGACATTTTCATATTGAAGGTAGATGTTTGATCACAGAAATTAATAGAATGAAAATGTTTGGGTGTTGTTTTATTGACAATACATATAGCGTTGTTTTATTGACAATACATACAGCTTCACCCTCATTAAAAAAAAGAAGTTCCATTTTAAATATTGCCATATCGATACTATAGACTCGGGAGACTTAATGGAAATAATTATAAAATTCACTAGCCCTGATTGCATAGTAGTGGGTGTTTACGTATCACACAGCCTAGTTCATTGACTGGCTACTGAGGAATGGAGGAGGTTACCGAAATTAAGCCAGACTTCAATGGCAAATGAGCAAAAAGGTATAAAAAATACACTTCAAAAATAATCCAAACTGTCCTTGAAGAGCAGAAGAGCTTCAAAACAGCGATTTGAGATTAAAGGTTAGAATCTCAGAGAGATTAAGTAAATGGTGGTCTGGAGAAACCATCATCACTATCCTCAACGTTGATGCGGGTCTGGGTTTTAAGCTCTGTCCGAAAGATCTGGAACAAGCAGCAAGATTCATGCTCAAGCATCAAAATCCGCAAACCATGCGAACTGAGTTATTGTGACAGAGAAAAACTAAAAGGAACTTCCCTCCATGGCATCTAGGCTAAAGAGAAAATGATTCATACATCATATACCTGAGCGGAGCAATGAATGCTGCCAATAAACATCTTTATTTGCTGGTACTACAGCTAAACCCTAGGGGGGAGGGAGCCAAGCTCTAGTTTGGGAACAACTGGCATAGATTCTCAAATAATCCAACTTGAAGAAAAACTGATTTTTATTTTTTTTTTTTAATCATCTTCATGACTTTTAAATGGCTCGCTACAAATGAATCATCTTGCTCTTATTTAAAAGAAGAGACAAACACGCAAACATCACATCTTTTATTTTTTTAACCAACCAAGTTGTTTTAAAATAGCGGTGTTATACTGTGGGTAAAAATAATACCATAAAGATTAGATAGTTTTTTTTTTTTATTGCCATTCATGTGGTGATGGTGAAAAAAAATATTTTTTATTTTTTAAAAAAAAATCAAAATTATTAAACATTTGACGACTCATTACTCATTTATTAAAACAATTTATAAAATAGAAATTTAATTATTACTGAAATTTATTGTTTCTACCTCATTAACATACTTTTCATGTGTTGCTATTCAATTTTTTTTATTTTTCTGTATATGCTGTCAAAAGAGTTTTGTTATCTTATATCGTATTTAGCCCTTATAAAGATCTTATATAAAGTATAAATAATAATGCTCACATTAACCTATATTACAAAAAAAAATAGAATATTTACCATAGAGGAAAAATTAGAGATCCTTTGAGCAACCATTTGTAATTGGTTATTTATTTCAGTCTGATTTTTATGCAACTGTTTTGTAAGAGAGTGACAGTTTTGAATCGACGCTGGAATCACATCGCCACTAGCTGAAACTGTGAAAGAAAAGATGAGTTATAAAACTAGAGAAATATAGAACTCAGAAATAAACACACAGCTCAACATGGTGACTGCAAAAATTGAGATGAATCGTTGTTTGTATGAATAATTGCCTAGAATAGAAACTACAAAGTTTTTTTGCAATAACATGCACAAATTTATTTGTACTTGACTTCAGCAAAATTGATAGGGAATTGAAATGTGGTTTCTCCAGGGTGTTAGAAATAACTGTTAAGAGGTTTGGTCAACTTGTAGGAAATATTGACCAAAAGGTTGACCACTGACCCTAATAAGCCATTATCCTAAGATAATAGACAATCCCTTAAAGCAGAAAGAATGAAAATTGGTGCAAAAATCACTCGTAAATTGTTTTTAACATTAATTTATGTTATTTCCCCCCCTTTAATTATATTTTCCTACAAACAGATTGTCACATTAGGTGTGCCGTTATTTATCACTGCCGGAGTATATATGTATATACATACTCAAAAACAAAATTAAATTGAAATAATGCAAATATATTAATTTAATCAGAATTCTAAATTTCAAAACCCAGTTATAATCAATGATTCAGTTTGGAAATAGATAGATACAAACAAATCATTGATATTATTTTATAAATAACATTTGAGAATTAAATGATCACAAAGTAATAAAATAATTAGATTTAATTCAAAATCAGAAAATTAACAATACATTCAATTTGTCAACATATATATATATATATATATATATATATATATATATATATATATATATAAACATATATAAACATATATATAGTACAGAAATAAACAAATTAAAAAAAAAACAACATGCAAATATGACCATACATGCAAAACAGTTATTAACCAAATTAATTATAACAACAGTATAAAATATATTTTAAACATTTAATACATGCAAAGAAGAAGCTTTTGTGTACTTCGGTAAACCAGTTGAAAATGAATATACTATTAGCGCTAACTATACATAATAATTATAAAATTATAAAGAAATGTGATGATTAATAAAAATTATACCAGCAGAATAATAAAAAATGTAAGAAAATTCAGGGGTCTTACAATAGGCCACCCCTAATATACAGATAATTATTCCATACACTACATCAATCAATTGATACGTTTTGCAAAATCAAAATAAATAAATTGAAAATCAAACTTCAGCTAAACAAATGTCAAATAAGATATGATACTAATATTAATAAAAACTATATAATTATAATTTCACTTGACTTATGTGAAGCTACAAGTTGTAAAAACAATAAAAATATATTATTTATTATGGACCGCAAGGAAAAAAATTAAGATCATATGAATTAAAGTACATTTAAAATTAAAGTATATTACTCAAGTTTCTATGCATTGTTAACAATTTAACATTGACATAGATTACAAATATTAACAAATCATCAGTAAATATTACCAGTATCTAATGACATAGAATCTACATTCATTACTGGAAATCTATGCTCTTTTAAACAAATATAATGTCCAATAATAGCCTAACAAACAAACTTATTTTAATGTGTATAAATCATAAAACCTATGCTGACTTTAAGTATCGCAGATCCTTAAGTACCCCTAAATAAAATTAAATACCAAGAAGTTTAGAAGTGTATGAGTGTGACTTTAAAATCTTCATTCCAAATCTAGCTCCCACAAACAAGCACTTTTCTTCAATTTGTTTGAAATTAAATTAGACTGGGATGTTCCAACGACCAAAGCACTCATGCAGTTCCTATCTGTTCACCAATCTCTGGTACCCCGCAGATCTGGGAAACCAAGGGTAGATGTGGTTTAAGGTGATTCTAAATATAATTTATTAGGATAAATTACAATTTATTCAGCAGAAAAAAACAGTTTCTTAGTATTTGGTATATACACAAGATTTTTATAAAGAGATGTGTTATAAAAAACAATAAAAACAAAAAAAAATAACCAAGAAATATTCTGAAGTCTCAAAATGGCACATAAAAACTTGCTTACAAGTAGTGAAGCAAAACAAAATAACTAAATGAAGGGGGGGGGGGTCAAGAAAGGATAATATTCCTCAAAAAGTTATCATATTGATTAACTAAGACATCATCTCACATTTAAATAATCAATTAACCATCAAAATCAATAACAGCACCCCATAATAGAATCCATCAACTCAATGAATACCCAATAAACATAATTTCAACATCAGAAACAAGATCTTATCAGCTTCAACTTTCTGTGTTAAAGGAAATGAATTTCATTTCAAAGCCAATGACTAATATAAACAGCCTACACCATTTGCTAACACCTCCGGACAATTTCCTGATTTATACATTTCCTGGAACAGTCAAATGATTAAATAAAGCATAGAAATCCAAAACCAACCAACTCCAAATGTTCAAAAATTTAATGCTTTGCATTAAATTGTGATGAAGTAAAATCACATTTGATTTAATTGTTTTCAAAAGAAATAATTTTACACTTCATGATAACATAATTTTAAAACTTAATTAAATGTAAAAATAATACAGGTAGTAGAAACAGGGGTGAGGTCAGAAAAAATAACACTAACATGATATGTAATTGTGTTGTTAGTTAATGACCTGAGATTCAGGTAATAATAAGGGCTAAAGACCTAAATCTCAGAGTGGTGGAGACATTAGACACATGGTGGAGACATCAGGTCAGAAAAAATAACATTAACAAGATATGTAATTGTGTCCTAAGGTAATGACCAGAGATTCAGGTTATGATAAGGGCTAAAGACCTAAATCCAGTGGTGGAGACATCAGACACCATTATGAATATAATATTTACAAATAACTGCTATTTTTTCTGACCGCACTCCTAACGATTTTCACTCCATAAATTTCTACGGCCAACTATTTCGCACCATAATAAAAAAATATAAAATGTTTGTTTCTGCATAAAGGTGTAAGAGAAAACTATTATTAACATTTGAATTTCAATATAACTAAATACTGTAAAATTGATAAAAACAAAAGTAAAAGAAGAAATATGAAAATAAATACAAGCCAAGACAATAAAGTTTAAGGCAAGTTCAAGCAAAACAAAAATTAATAATAGGAAGAAGATAAGCAAAATTACTTACATAAATGTTTATTACAACTTTATAACGGTCAATCACAAAGTCATGAAGTGCACGTTTATAATTGCATCTAATAATTTTATAATATACAGTGACTACTTAAAATATGAAATTCTTTAACACTAAGCATTGAAGGAAGATTAAAAAACTGAATAACATGGTTAGTACAGTAATAGCTAATAAATTAAATTTATTTAATTTAAATATGAGTAATACAATTTCAAAATCTTGTTCTATATAGGAAAATGATAACGCAATCATTAGAGAAACAAAAAAACAGAAAAATATATTTATAAAAGAAAGATATATAAGGAAAATTAGTAATGTTTTATAGAGCACAGGAAAGATCCCATTCAAAATTTTAAAAATTGTTGTTTCAAAAAAAAAAATTAAAAACAAGAAGTTATAATGCCAACAGGAAACATTTTAAACAACCACAATGCTAAGATAGTAAAATAACAACAAGCATAATATGGAAATAACCTTGATCAAGTTGACTTCGAAGAGAATTAGTTTTCTCTTTTATATCAATAAACAGCCACATTACAGTTATAGTAGCAACTACACATGCTATAATGAGTAGAATGGTACAAAGTCTCAATAAAGTAGTGCATGCACTTGAGTGTCTTTTTCCATGAGAAGTACAATACAGTTTTCGTCCTTTTTCACTCCCCCCTTAGCTGAATTCCAATATTCTTCTTCCCCAGTAGACTTAGAAAGAAGTTGATCCTGCAGGCTTACTCCACCACTACCAGGGCCTTTGCATCCCCCATAGGATCTTTTAACTCCTACTCCTCCAACAAGTGCATCCAATTCCTTCTCTTCCTAATTTTTTTTCCTCCTGGACCACCTCGCATACCTCACACATGCCCACGACCTGACTCCTTTTTTACAAATCTGGGCTATTACAGAACATTAAAAATGTTTGCCACAGAAAATAAAGACTATAGAATATTACAAATAAAATAAAAGTTTTAGAATAACAAATAGGTACTAAATTCTAAATATAATGAAAATTTGTATAAATATCAACTTTTTAACATTAGGAATCAGGATCTAAAAGAATAATCGAGCAGCTAATGACAGTTGGTAATTAAATCTGTTTTTCATGATATATTCTTTTCCATGTAGTAAATATTCAAATTTCATAAATCATTTTGCTAAATTAATTAATTATGATTGTACAAAAATCTTTATAAATTATATTTAGATAGTTAACAAAAAAGCTCATAACAGAGCATCCAATAACACCAAATTGATCTTCACAGGTAAATAAAAATTTTATAATAACCAATATTATAAATAACGTGATGTTAAATAATATAAACAGCAATTGACCATAATATTAATACAGTATTATCCCATTTATCCATCTTCGTCAGGACCTAGACACCGGTGGTTACACGAGAAAGCCGGTTAATATGGAGGGCATCAAATTTGAAAAACTTGAATATTATTTTAACTTTTATGTTATGGAACTACCAAAATACAACACACAAATTAATCTATAAAGGTTATTAATTCAAGAAGGTAACATTTGTTGGCCAATTCAATTTATCAATTAACAAAAATTTCTACAAACAATCTTGTCAGTTCTTAAGAAAATCAATTTTTTTTTTATAGTTTATACTATACTGGAAGACTTTTTAAAATTCCTTTTGGTCTTTTATTACTCTAAATTTATAAAAGACCAAAAGGAATTTAAAAAAGTCTTCCAGTATAGTATAAACTATCAATACTTAAAAAGATATGGAGATTAGTGAAGGCCATATGAAAAGAATCAACAGAAGATTCAAAGAATTACTGAACACGACACTGCAGCAAGAAAACATAGCAATACAGCAATACACCTGAAGATGAGGCAATGAGCCTCGAAACGTTGTGATGTTTAAATGTATTAAAAAATATATATATCAAAAAGGAAGAATGAATTTTTCACTGTAATTATAAATTTAGAATAATAAAAGACCAAAAGCAATTTTTTTTTTTTTTTTTTTTTTACGGAATCTAATGTCTTATCGACGATCTTTTCAAAAGTCAGTAATATACGAAGTTATTTATTCTTCATTTTTTAATGCAATAAATGAAGGATAAGGATATTGTTTCAAGAATCAATTTTTTTTCAAATAGCTTTGTTCTCTTGAGGTTCGGTAAATTGTAAAAGAATAAAAACTTGGTTTCTGCTACTCTGTTTCATTAGGGTGGAAGTCAAGTTAAATAAGCTTTTTAGTTCGTTTATTTGAGTTCAATTATGTTTTAATTACTTTTGTGGTATTCATTAAGTTCATGAAAATCATTTGATTTCCTTTTTGATATATTTATAAAATGGTTTAGGGCTTAAATGTAGGTGTCAACTATTAGAACAGAAATTAATCCATAATTTCAATAGTTGACATCGATGTCAACTACTGCCAGAATTAGCAAATAGTGTTCCATCTGGACGTGGTTTATGGAAGCCAGAGTCTGGATGGATGACAGGTGTCTTATTTTATGAATTTATAGCTAGTGTGCTCTATCCATGGACGATTGAGAGTAAAATTGTATTGTCAATAATCCTATTCCTGAATGGACAACCATCTCATCTGACTCTCCCCTCTTCCCAATTCTGCAAAGAACATGTGATACTTGCTATTAGTCGCACTCTATCAAAATGCTACACCTTTCATCTGATAACCAATGAATGTGGCCATCTTTAATTGTCTGGAAGAGTGAAGTTCATCATTGGAGAGTCTAAAATTGTGCAAACCCAACATTAAAAACAGAAACTTCTGGCAATTACTAAAATCTATTTATCATACTTGGTTAATGGGACGATTTCATGTTTCGTTTAAATATGTTTTTGTTTTTTTTCTCACTTAAAATTTTTGTGTGTAAAATAATTAAATTGTGGAAATTTTATTTTGTTTCAATTGGGAATTTAATGGGAATTTAGGCCGACTCCTTAACTATTTTTCCCAACATCCACATCACCAAAAGATCAACGTCGCAAAAAACCTCATCCACCGTAGCCTGACCTTGTCCGATCCACAATTTCATTGTCATAACAAAATCCGCCTGAAAAATATCTTACAATCTAACGATTTTCCTGAGCACTTAATAAAAAACACTTATCAATAACAATGCTAAAACTCAAAATCTCTCTAACAACTCTTCACAACCTCCGATTTCTACTTTCCAATACAGATCTATCCCATATATCCCCATTCTCTCAAACAAAATTAAAAAATCCTTCTCATCGAGTTTCCCACACATGCGCCTAGTATTAAAAAATAACAATAAATTAAAAAATCTTTATACAAAACTCAAAGACCCTGTACCTCTCCTAGACAAGTGTAATGTAGTTTATCGTACCCAGTGCTCCACGCTTAATTGCAACAGTTGCTATATAGGTGAAACCAAAAATTATTTAAAAAACGTATTTATCAACATAAATACAGTATTTCCACGCGTAATTCGTCTACATCTAAATTAGCAGAACATGCCATTGCCCACAACCATTCCTTCGACTTTGAGAACCCCTCCATATTAGCAACTGTATCTAACCACGACAAACGTCTCCTCTCAGAATCCATTTTCATCCATCTAGAAACAAATAACCCGGTAAATCACAAAACAGATAAAGAGATAATTTCATCCACCTATTCTAACATCTTCCGCATCCTCAAATCCTAGTTTTGATTTCATAGGTACCTGCAATTATCTCTGTACCTCTTGTACTATTATTATTTTTTGTATTGTATGCTTCTTTCTGTATATTTTCCAAATTTGTATGCATTGTTACATTATGTATTATCTCATTTTTATGTTATTATTCAGTCCAGACACAACTATTTGTATACAGTACCATATATTTTGTTAGTTTTTAAATATTTTGTTCACTCAGTTTTCATGTGCCTTCACTTCAAAAGCGTTGGATTTCCCCGCCATAAACCTTTGAAGTCGGCAAACTAACCCCCTACCACTACCTCTCACCTTATTTTTACCTTTAGTCTTAGTATCCACCTGGACTCAGTAGGTAAATATCAGATTCTATTTTATCTTGTTAACCAGCCTCTTATTTTAATATTTATGTATACACCATCTTTTATATTATTATCAGTTCTGTAATGTATCCATTTATTGTCACCCTCTAGCATAGATACTCATATATTTGTTTTCTTTTAGCCCTGATGAAGATCCACAAGTTGGATCGAAACGTTGGCTTACCATAATAAATATCATTGTAACTGAAAATCCTGACCATCATTTAACCTATCGTAATTGAAGAACAGTTGACCATCTCTCATCTCTAATAAATAAAAAATATATTGACTTTTATTGCAGTCCTTATTACCTATTAAAAATCATAGGAAATCAAAAATTAATGCAAGTGTCAACTTTAAAACCATAAAGGTCAACTTTCCAAACCTTTGCATTTTGATGTGTCAACTATTGGTTCATTTTAGAAGCTTCTAAGAAATCATTTTTTATAAATACCGTAAATGTAGACCAAAGGATATTGTATCCCCAGTTTTCTAGAGGGATTGGCCTAATTCATAACAAAGATCATCCTAACATCAATATATTGGTAACCTGTACCACTACAACCCATCAAGGGTCTTGGGTGCAGTACTATGTAAGGAAGAGTACTGTTTCTTGGTCAGCGGTCGTGCAGGGAGGTGATTTGACCGTGATCACGCTCAACCGCCAGGTTCTTTCCCCTTAATTTTTCAATTAAGGGTACCCACTTTATAGAGGCTGGGTTTGCCCCAGGAGGGTCTCTCGGCCTACGAGACGAACTGTGGCGAATAATAAAGATTTCATAAGCCATGTCAGATTCGAACTCGGGACCTTAAGCACAGTAATCCACTGCCTTACCAGTGGGCTACCCGCTCCCCAATATATTGGTAAACAGTGTCAATTATATAATTTTTTTTCTTAAACTGTCAACTATTGGTACAGGTACCCTACATATTAGTATATGCATTAAACTTAATTTGATTAAAAAATAAATAAAATATAAGATGAATCATCATGATAGGATAAAATATTTACCTTAGCTCTAACTTTAAAATATTAAATGATTTAAACATTATTATATTAAAATATAAGGAATCGAGAAATTTTGTCTGTAATGTTTAAAGTAATCAGTTTTTTGTTTTTGTTTATTTTGCACTTCGGATTCTTCAGCTTTGCTAGCTTTTTTCTTTCAAAGAGCAAGTAAGAGCCTGGGTGATAAGGGTATCTTTTTCATATTACTTTTATTAGTTCCACTTTTTCTTTCCAAGTTAAACACGTTTTTTTGGAGCCATGTTAATAAATTGTTCCAGTATACATAAAACCAGATGCACTAAACTTCACTAACCCACAGGATGTCATATGTTAACTGAATAAACATTGTTTCAACAAAAACCTGTACGAGGCTGGAGGGGAATATAAAAAAATTCTTTAAAACATTAATGTTTTGTTAACAGTAAACAGGAAACCACACTTAGGCTTTGTTTTAAATAAGATTCTAGGAGATTACTTTCAACAGGCTACCTACTCTTAGCCTTTATAAGACATTA
This sequence comes from Aelia acuminata, assembly GCA_911387785.2. Taxonomy (NCBI): domain Eukaryota; kingdom Metazoa; phylum Arthropoda; class Insecta; order Hemiptera; family Pentatomidae; genus Aelia; species Aelia acuminata. The sequence continues at coordinate 32,716,515 of OU426980.1, forward strand.
CACGGTCTTTTCTGCCTCCTGTCTGCTTAAGATTGATTTTTTGCAAAACAAAAATAACTAAATATATGTCCATGTCTATCTATTAGAAGATCTGGTTATTGCTTATAAGAGATGCCCGTTTATTAAAAGTGTCCATAAATCCTCCCGAGCATCACAGGCCACACCGTTTTTCCATCAGTCAGTGCTTTTGTGGGATTGCGCTATATATATATATATATATATATCTTACTATTTTGTCAGGACTGGATAGTTAAGGTTTTATAAATAAGTCTGTTGGTTTTTGGAAATACTGAGCAATTTTAGAATAACTCCTGTGACTGTAACATTATTGTATTTCACAATAGGTTGATTGATAGTAAGGAGTTCAGTTAAACATTTTTTATTTTGAAAATCCAGCGTTTCAATCCCTACTTGTGGATCTTCATCAGGGCTTCTGAGTCCAGAGTAATATAGAGACACTAGTTAAGTAGCTCCTCAACCATATGGCAATGTTCAACTTCCCCAACCTGGCTATGGTAATATGCAACCTGCAAAACCCAACTACAGTGGTGTACAACCTCAACAATCAACCTATGGGGGAGTTCAAACACCACAACAACCAACCTATGGAGGAGTTCAAACATCTGAACAACCAACCTATGGAGGGGTTCAAACACTGCAACAAGGTTTTGGAGGAGTCCAACATCCACAACCAGGTTTCAATTACACTTCAAATTGAACACAGATCATATACAGCCCCACACATAATGGATGTTAATAAACATAGCAATAAATTAAATTATTATAATTTTAATACTACAATTTTATTTGTATTTTTTATATAAGTTTTTAAAATATTGAGTCTCTATATTATTCTGGACTCAGAAGCCCTGATGAAGATCACAAGTAGGGATCAAAACGTTGGCTTTTCAAAATAAAAAATGTTTAACTGAACTCCTGACTATCAATCAACCTATCTTAAAGAATAACAATTGACTATTTCTCACCTTTATTGTATTTCACAATGACTGATAATAAAACTGAACATAATTTGTAAAATAGAAAAAATGTTATATCTATCTCATGATGGGTTGTTGTTTTTTTTAAACAAAAACGAAGATCAATGGTCTCCAAATATAGTTATTTATTGTAAAAACATACACTATTATGACATTTCCATCTTCAAGCCCAACTTTAGAATCATGGTCCTTACTGGATTTGTCGCCATTTATTGTAACAGCTTAATGTAAGTATGCTAGAAAACCCATTGCTTCACTGAAGCATAGTTATCCATTATAAAGTGAATATATCCATTATAAAGAGAATACATACAATTTTTGAAAGTTGCTGATTAATAAAGGTAGTTTATTTTTAATATGAGGTCATAATCAGAGTATTTTCTAGGTACAAATGATGTCCATCTTAATTTTTTAGTTGACCAGTCCTTTGAGCTACACATTTTAAACAATGATTTATTTTTAAAAAACCTTTATACTCCCCTTTCAATGATTAATTTTATCACAGAAAAACAACCTACTACTTTTCTGTTCTAAAATTTAGTTTTTTTTGTTTTTTTTTACCCCCATTTAATATCTTAGGAGAAAGAGCTTTAGGGAAAAAAATATTACAGACCCAACCTTATTACAGAAAGTACAGGATTGTAAAATTAATCATTCATCACATGTCTCTCTTTAGTCAAGAAAGTCCATGGACACATGACCCGGCAGAAGTGTGCTTCTCATCACAAAAGGTAATGCATGAATGTTTCCTTTACTGATTTCATTTGTTTCTCTATTTTGAATTATTGCAGTCTCAAAAAGCATTATAGTTTTAGATAAAGTAATTATACTTGTTTTGCTTTAAGACTTACCAGTGCAAATCATATTTTGCGATTATTATACTTTTTAAACATTATTGGAATAAAAATATCATCGTAAAAACAACAATAATTTTTTTAATATATCACTGGTGTTTGGTCAAAAGTGGTTAAGTCATCAAATGTGAGGCTTAAACAACGATTTACGAAGCTACTGAAAATCATTATAAATTCTTTATGATTGTATTTCTTTATTCCAGAATGATAAATGAAACTATATTCTTTCAACAGAGACTGTAATAAATTATGAATACCGAATAAATTATAGTCAATTATGAATTTTAAGAAAACAAGACAAAAAAAATTTTTTATGACTTAAGCCCTTTGCCTAAACATGAATGTTATATACAAAAACCAATAATAAACTACACGAAAATTTTTTTTTCAAATTCCACCCTATGAAATAAAAAGTGAAATTATTTTAAGAAAATTAAATCGAACATGTTTGCGGGTTGTATATAGTGGAGTATATGTTTGAATATGATGAAGCAATGTAATGACCATGTATTGAAGCTAATGTTGTTGTTTTTTTCAATAGGGGAGAGCGGGGTTGGTTGGCACTTTTTTGGTTGTTGATTCGTTCCTGTTAATATATTCCCAATAGGGCTGATACCACTGTAAACTCCAAGTATTAGAGTACTTCATGTATTTTTTTCAACACTTAATATTTAATACTAAGATCATAGAAAATTGAAGAATTCGTAAATCCAGAGTATGCCAATTAACCCCCTATGTGGGGCAGGTTGGCCTGAAAGGTAGAGTTGTGTAACCATCTCATTCAAGTACTGCCTGACACATATTATTGTTATTAAAAGCTGCACTCTAATGATATAATGATTTTGAATCGTTTTTTAACAGCTTTTAGGGTAAAATAGAATGATAATAAAAGTTTAGACTGTTGTCACTTTCTGCATAGGAAATATTGCTCTCATCCTCCTCGCTGGAACTAAAGAAAATTGGTAGTTTCACCTTTGTTCATGTTTACCTTGCTTTTGTGAATTGCTACTGCACCAACAAACCCCAGTTGAAGAGAGCCAACTAACACCACAGGAGAGATCATATGAAAGATGGCTGCCAGGACAGGGGAGAACAATCAAACAAGAAACTGGTTAGTCGAAAGGTTAGGTTTTTCAAAGGAGTTTGGGGCTATGAGAACAGAATCGGAGTCAAATATTTTATCATGCCTTTAAACCAAATTTACTGAAAATATAAGAATTACTTACATGTTGTAAAATCAATCAATGAAGCACACTCTTCTCTACGCTGTTAGCATCGGATTGAAAACTCAGGACAAGACTCCCGAGGTCGAGGGGGTCACATGGTACAATGGTGGGACCTTCACAACAGGTATGACGGAAACTATAAGCCTATGGCCAACCTACCCCCTATGCCAACCAACCCAGCTTTCCCCTACTATTGATGAGAAATGTGTTTTAGTTGATCTGCATACATGTAAATTATATAGCCCAAGCAATCAAGTCCAAAAATGACCATTTATCAGAAGAAATTGGAGGAAAATTGAAGTTTAGCTTTTAGAACTCACTGCCATTTGTTATTCAATGCAGTCTGTAAAATAAATAATACAACCAAAATTCATTTGTATTTACTGTTTAAAAAACTTTCTATAATGTTTTTGCATGAAGTTAGTACTTAACTATAATTCACTAAAATATGCAATATTTTTGAGCTAAAATTCATATTTGATTTAGTTTTTACAGAAATTTAATTAAAAACAATATCTAAAAGAATAAACATTAGCAAGAGCAGCTAATAAAGTTAATTCTATAACAACTCCCTCAGCTTTTCTTATGAAATATTCATGATAACCCAGCTGTTAAAAGGCTGATATTTTTGTTTTATTTATAACTAAAGCTCATAGTTGTAACTGAAACTCATAGATTTTTTTTGGCCATTTTTCAACAAATGTAACTTCTGTTACATACATATGTACATTATGTCCATCCTCACTTTTGCAAGACGGTTGATCAGGGTTTCTATCAGACAAAATTAAAAGCATTATATTCATAGCTGAATGGAACAATGTCATATGTATTTTCAATCCAACCATAAAATAAACCTTTTGAAGGACCCTCGCTCCAACACCATATTACTGACACCTAAATAGCTTTGCATACAAATTTTCAAGGTTTTTGTTCCAAAATGCAAATTCCATTAAAGCCTGGTGTATGGCCATATAAATTGTTGGGTATATAAATTATCTCCTTGGCTTAGTCCCCCTTGTCCCCATTCTTTGTTACCGCCACCTTTCCACACTCTTGTTCTGATGTGTGAGCATGCGATTGTAACGTTTAGAGCATTACGTGCTTTTTACTCATTAAAAGTGTTATTCTCATCAAAACTGTCTTTTTATTATAATCACTGCCCAACATAAATGCCTTTCAATTTCAAATGGTTATTTGAGGTAGGTAAACCGGAAAGTTATTGACACCCTTAAGACTACATTTCTGTGATGAAATTAAAAAAAAAAAAAAAAAACTTTTTATGAAGGGATCAAATTGAAACTTCCTTTAGCTTCTCTTTATCTATCCTTATAAAGAATCAAGAGTTTTTTTTTGGTAAAAAGTTGAATATTTTTACCATATGGCAATATTTATTGTAAAAAATGCAAAAACTAGTTATTGATGGCCCTGTGGATTTAATTTTGAAGCTGTGGCGGCAACACTGCTTAGGCGATATAGCCTGATAAATAATAGTGTAACCTCTCAGATGGTGATGAGATTGCAGGTTGGACATATAGATTAATTAACATATTGTAATGTTTGTTATCAATGTTAATAAAGAATGATTTAGCTTTATGTAGTAGTATCCCTACATACTGGTGACCACTGACGCCTTATCTTTTGAAACTACTCACATGTAAGTAAAAATTCTTGCTTTTAAAAATATTTAAAATCCAAGACCAGTAAGATGCCAACTGATGACGAAAAACAAGGATCTGTTATAAGGCAGGAAGTTCATCGTTTATCAGTTAAAATACCACCTTTCTGGCGTGATAGGCCTGACTTTTGGTTCACTCAAATAGAAGCCAATTTCGAAATCGCCAATATAGTTAAGGATTGTTCTAAATACAATTATGTCATTGCTAACCTCGAATGTGATATTATGGAACAAGTCAGTGATATTATCAGTTCTCCACCATACACCGATAGGTATAACGCCATTAAAAAGAAACTCATAGCAATTTACGCAGACAGTGAGGATCTCAGATTACGTAAACTTTTAAATGAAGTTGAGTTAGGTGACACCAAGCCGTCTCAATTACTTAGAAATATGAGGTATCTTGCGCGCAGTAAAATGTTTGATGAAGTTTTGAAATCATTATGGTTTCAACGCCTACCTGTTCCTTGTCAAACTGTATTAGCAGTTAGTAATGAACAATTAGATAAGTTGGCATTATTAGCGGATAAGATTATAGAAATTAGTTCTTCAGTTAATACTGTCTCTAACATAGAGTCTCAGATTAAAGATCTTACTGCAAGTGTTGAAAGGTTATAAACATCCATTAATTACAACAGGTTTAGATCTCGATCCAGGAACCATAGTGTCTCTAGAAACCCGGAATTCTGTTATTATCCTTATCCTTATTAACCTTTTTACCGCTAATGGAACACCAATACCTACATACGGTGAGAAGTTGATTTCATTATCATTGGGCCTTCGCAGAAATTTTCGATGGTCATTTATTTTAACCACAGTCACTCACCCTATTATAGGAGCAGACTTTCTTAAACACCATAATTTAATTGTTGATTTGCAGCATAGGCGTCTTATAGACGGCAAAACAAATCTTACTACTGCAGCTTTATCACACTTTAATGCTACAGGTACTTTAGATATGCTGACACTTAATACAAACGTACCTGATCAATTCAAAAATTTACTCCAGCGATACCCAGAACTAACTCGCCCACCTAATTTTCTCAAGAGCGGTATCGCTCACAAAACTGTTCATGTCATAGAAACTGTTCATTGCCGTTTCCGCCGATTGCCCTTCTCTTGGGGCAAGAGAAGGTAAAGGTAGCCAAAAAGGAATTTCAAGTAATGTTGGACCTAGGCATCTGCCATCCATCTAAATCGTGTTGGGCTAGTCCCTTACATCTAACTAAGAAGAACGACGGCAGATGGCACCCCTGCGGTGATTATCGTCAATTGAACGCAATTACCAAGCCCGACAGATACCCTTACCACATTTGCATGATTTTGGAAACTCCCTAGCAGGAAAGAAAATATTTTCTAAAATCGATCTGCTCCGAGCGTACAACCAGATACCCGTAGCTCCTGAGGATATTGAGAAAACAGCAATTATCACCCTGTTTGGATTGTTCGAATTCACAGTAATGATGTTTGGTATGAGAAATGCTGGCCAAACATTCCAAAGATGGATGAATGAAATTTTAGGTGAGGATAATAAAATTCTATGGACTGCGGAACTAGCAGACGCATACGAACGCTGTGTCAAATGTCTGAAAGAAGCAACCTTACTCAGCCATCCTGTAGATGTTGCCTCTGATGCCTCTGATGTTGCCATCGGTGGAGTGTTACAGCAAATACAGGATGATGCATCCCAACCATTGGCGTTCTTTTCCCGAAAATTAAGTGACACTGAAGCTCGCTACAGTACCTACAGTACTATGATCGAGAACTGTTGGCTATTTATTCAGCTATTAAACATTTCCGTTATCTTGTAGAAGGTCGTGAAATTGTGGTTTATACAGATCACAAGCCTCTTGTTTACGCTTTTGCCCAAAAGCCTGAAAAAGCGTCACCAAGGCAATTAAGGCATCTGGATTTCATATCCCAATTTATAATGGACATCAGACATGTTCCTGGCAATGAGAACGTGATTGCCGACTACTTATCACGACTTGAAGATTTAGCTGACGTCGCTCATCAGCAAACTACCGACCCAGAATTACAGGAAATTTTGCGAAACCCTGACAAATTTTCCATACAATTTTTAGAAAAACCAGTTCCTGGACTTGGAATCATGATTTACTGTGATGACAGAAATCGCCCATTTGTTCCTTTAGCCAGCCGTCGAACGGTTTTTAATCTAATACATAACCTATCTGACCCTTCTCCTAAAAGAACTGCAAAAATGGTCAAAGATCGTTTTGTTTGGCCTTATGTCGATAAAGATATTCGTCAGTGGTCAAAGGAATGTACCAATTGTCAACTATCTAAAATTAGTAGACACACGCGTAGTCCACAAGGCTAATTTCCACAAACAAACGGATAAGAGGTTTGACCAAGTGCACCTAGACATCATTGGACCATTTCCTGTTTCACAAGGTCAACGATATTGCCTAACATTAATAGATCGCTTTAGCTCATGGCCAGAAGCGATACCTATTGAAGACATCACCGCCGAAACCATAGCTAAAGTGTTTGTTAGAGACTGGATTTCACGATATGGTGTGCCTACCAGCGTTACCACTGATAGAGGTCGGCAGTTCAAATCGGATCTGTTTCGGGAATTGAATACCTTACTCGGCACAAAGCACTTCGGAACAACAGCTTACCACCCACAATCAAACGGCAAAATTGAGAGATGGCACCATTTCTTGTTGAATGTTAATAAAGAATGATTTAACTTTATGTAGTAATATCCCTACAAAGCCTTTCCTATGGTTATTTTGCTAAACACTTACTTCATAGATGACTTAGAGGACCCTTCAAACATTAGATTCATGTATATCTTGAAATAAGATTAGGACTTGTTTACTTATTTCTTTAAGTTAAATTTTGGGGTGTCAATAACTGTACTGAGTGTCAAGAACTGTCTGGTTTACCCTATGTAAATTCAGTTGAAGGTCTACTTGGTGTTAACCAAGTTACCTTCTTTGGAACGAGATTTTACCTCTCAATGCAGAATGAAAGTACAGAAGCATTTTGACTGTCATATTGTTATATCCTAATATTCTGTACATTGACCACGACAAATATGATTGTATGTCGAGTGATGTATTTTAGAGTAAATTAATTTTTTATTAGTTTACTCTTGTCATCACACCTAGCATACAGTTTTAGATTAAAGACAATGAAGATTTAAATATTTAATCTTCAAAAAATTAAAAAAATCAAAAGCATTAAAGGAAAAAAATGGGTTATTGTATGATAATTTAAGTACAGTTAACTAAATTAAAGACTCTACTGAATTCAGAAGATCTAATGACAGTGTCAGATCAGCTGAAATACATTTTTACATCTACCCTCGCACTCTTCTCCTTTAGGAGATCAGACAAAATGCAAGTTTAGGCTGACCTAAGGTTTTTAGCTGAAACCAAAACTTCGGTGGGTCACTTTAAAATAACTTTGTTACTTAAAAAAACAAAAAACCTCTGCCGGATGGACGAGAACCGCGACCCCCGAAAATTTTTCGAAGCTGTGCCCATAGGGAAACGACCAAGAGGTCGACCAAGAAGGCAGTGGATAGACCACATTAGGACAATTGGCCAAAAGCGAAACAAGCCACTAAATGCAATGAAGGCTATGGCACGAGACCGAGAGGCTTGGTATGCATGGACCGAGGCACCTCCACGCTGAAAGGCACTACGGAGGAAGAAGAAGAATAAGAAGAAGAAGAAGAAGAAAACAAAAATCAAAATTGAAAAAGTGACCGATTTCTTCAAATGCTTTTATAATTGACCCATTTTTTCAATTTTTTTTAATATGCTGAGTTGCATTCCTGTTATTAACAGGCAGTGACATTCATGAGTATGTACGTATTCATTCCAGCATGATTTCTGTTAACTTATGTAAATACATATTTTTTTCTTTCTAATTTTTTTAATACCCTTATTTTGTATTTTAAAACTAATATAAAACTTTTAAGGCCCTTAGGTAAGAATGTCCAGAAGAGGAATATTGTTTTGCAAACGATTTTTTAAAAATTTTATTATAGACTTACTTTATTTGGTTAAATGCTGCACACCGAATTCACAAGAAAATGGAATATAATATTCCAATTTAAAATATTTTTTAAATATTTACGTTGAATAAAGTAATGTGCTCAAAGAAAAAACTAATATTATCTTGACAGACTGCTTTAATTTATTTGTAATAATGAAACAATGGTATTCTATTACAGTCTCATGCAATATATATTTTCTCACATTCCTTTAATTTGGTGGACGTTTCGGACTGTCGTGTCCATATTCATCACCTACTCGTTTTGGATATTAAAAAATTAGTATTCTAATTTAAAGGAATGTGAGAAAATATATATTGCATGAGACTGTAATAGGATACCATTGTTTCATTATTACGAAAAAACTAATTTTCAAGTGTTTACATCTTTTTTGTTGCCCACTATTATTTTTTATATAATGTACAAACTAGACAGCCAATCTTAATTAAAATTTTAGTGAACAGTAAAAACAGAAATTTTCTAATTCTTTTTATTTAAACTCTATGAGCGATTTTCACTAAAAAAAAAAAAAAAAAAAAAAAAAAGAAAACCGGAAAAAAATCAAACAGAGGGAGAGATAGAGATGCTGCTGGCAAACAATAATGTATCATTTTAGCATGTTTAAGCAATTTATAGTGCTTTAATTTTATTTAGTATTTTAATCAAAATGTCAACATCACAAAATATTTTATTTTGGAAAACATTAGAGGCAATAAACTACATTCTGAGCTCTATGTGGACATTTTCCCACGATTAGAATACAGCTGTATTACCCGGCTTCGCTTTGGGAGTTGTATGATATTTTAATAACAAAAAAACTGTAAAATATAATATAGGGGCTAAGGGGTTGTGGGGAGGTAGCACCTTCATTTAGGGTCAAACTAAGGGATTGGTCCTCCTCAGATCATAGGGGAACAGCTGAGGATAAAAAGCGAAATATCCGAGGATGCTAGTCCCAAGACCGTCCGTGCGCGACCTAAGTCGCATCCTGCTTGAGGTGGCCCTGCTTTTACCAAACACGGCGAACCTCGACCGGGAGGTCATAAAAAACATCCCTGGTGATGAGCAGCAGCTTCACCGGAGCTGACATGGGGCCGAAAACAGTAAGAGTTGGATGGGCCCATGAACAGACATCTTCAGGCGGAGTAGATGATCAACAGTACGGGCTGGAGAACTGCGACGGAACCTCACCCTTCAAAGACCGCTGAAGCCGGAGGAGTTCAACCACAAGGTGCAAATAGTCTCATCACTCACTTGAGGCAGATGAAAAATAGGACTCCACACACTTACTCCCCATCATGGAAGAACGCAGAAGAAGAATATAATATAAAAGGAAAAATAGACCAAAATTAACCATGATTAGAACAAAATTAGAACCTTAGTGAAACATCGGTTTTAACTTGGTATTTGTAGTAAATATTTGAGATCTGCAGAGTCTGCCCCCTAATAAGGTACCCTATACACTTTATGGGGGGGGGGTGTTGAAAGGAAAACTGAAAAATTAATTTTGCTGCAAATATGTTGAGTAATGTATCATTTTTGATGGTTTCTGTGATTCTGAATCCAATGAGACCATACCATGACGATGCAATGAACAGATTATAAGTTATAAGAAATTATAGTTGAAAAATCTGATTTCACAGTTTATAAAATGAAATTTTAAGTGTATCTTATTAATATAATATACATCTTATTAGCACCGACTAGTGTGGGCTCGATCTCCCTCTCCCCACAATGCTGCTGGTATAATCAGTGATAACTTTCAAACTAAAGGCTGTAATGCCATGTGAATTTTCCATTCGATTCAGTGATGTAAAAACTGTATGACACTTTACATAACTATTGATACCTTACATTACAACAGCTTTTCCATAAAAAATTTCATTCTAAACATTACTTTAGAAAACATTCAAAATACAATCTAGTTAATCAATTTTCTATAATCGTATTTATTCATTGCATGATTTAGAGACGGGCATATCTGAAGTTTTCAATCAAATGTACACCTGCCCAATAAACCATAATATTTTTTAACTTTCTTGTAGGGTTTGAGAATATTTTATTAAAATTGTACTCATATTTAGCTATAGGTTTTCAAAATAAAAATTATGTAAATATTAGCCCCTCATTCAACATGAAAATCTAAAATTGACTTATTTCTTATTATATATGCACTTGAATAATCATTTTGTTAGCAAATATATCAACCATAACAACCTGTTGTTTTTCAATTACTATCTATTACAACTTTCGATCGATTGAATGTATTGTCAAAGAAATGTTCCTATTAGATTAAGAAGCATAGAAACTATCAAAAACAAAGCATTACTTGACCCACTTGTAGCAAATTTCATTTTTTTAAAGACCCTTTCAATCCCTCTTCCATTTCAACCTCCCTAAAGAGTAGGTGCTCCCCCTTAATTCGGGCAGACTCTACAGATCTCAAATCTTATAACTAATACAAAGTCAAAACAAAAGGTAAAGAGGTAATAAAATCCTATTGAAAACATAATCTAACTATTTGAAATACTTCTTTAAACGACTTTTTTCATTTTGCTATCAGGATATCTTTGTGTAAATTAATCGATTTTCGTCTGGGTTACGTTTAATATGAACCTTTCAATTGACATGACACTATAATTTCACCAGTTTAAATAGTATTTCTCTTTGGGAAATTCACAACTTTTTATTTTGTATTTATATTTTAGTAAACTGTTTATATATATATATATATTTTTTTTTTTTTTTCGGTTGGCGCATTAGGCCTAATGAGACCTTTGGCCGCGCAGGGTGGTCAAGGACAGTGACAAACTGGTCTAGGTCCAAGGATTATGGTAGCTCAGAGTCAGCAGGCCCCGAGGACCTATATTTCTTTCCCTGAAGCATACCGTCCTTGAGCCAAATCTCCGGGCGGTTACTGACATCCTGGAGAACCACACCACGATTCTCGATGAGATACACGGGGAAGGTTCATCACTCCTATGCCCGGTCGGTGTGAGTCGCCTCCAGTAGGCTGACGGGCCTCACATACCTGGGGGTGGGGGTAAACTTGGACTGCGTGGCATTCATTGGTGGGCGGTCACCCGAATGGAGCGGTCACCCATCCAAGTACGAACCACGATGGACGTTGCTTAACTTTGATTACCTATTGCAAGCTCCCTTGTCCACTCGGCCATCCCGGCCCCCATATATATATATATTTTTTTTTGTTTCTGTTTATTCTGATATTTATTGATCCATATCCTTTTTATTAATTAAAAAAAAAATGTCTTGTAAAAACTGTCAATATTGTAATAAAGGCTTTATTCATTCATCCTTTTATTTTAGTTTAAAAAGCCTATATTGGATAGTACAGAAGTCATGTTAAGTTCCCAGGAAAATGGAAATGTCTGATCCTATGAGAGTTTCTAAAATGAACAAAGAGAACAAAATCATATGATATTATAAAATTATGGAATACATTTTTAAATTGAGATACAAAATAAACTATGGAAGAATAATGTTAAAAAAAAGTTCACCTTTCTCTGTAATATTTCTCAAAGTTCGCATATCAGTTCTCAAGTATGTTGCTGCCCAAGTAAGGCCAAATATCCACAATAGGTTTCCAAGGAAAAGTAGGCCTAATAAAGGCCAACATTTGGATACTGTGATACATGTTTTAGAGGATGCAGAACTTAGGTTCTGATTTACAGCAGGGGTTCTTGAGCGCCTATTTCTAAAAATTAAAAAAAATTAAGAGTTAAGAAATATCATTACTGATCTAGACATTTGTGCAAAAGTGAAAAGAATATTAACAAAATAATTTCTTAATTAATTCTCTCAGGCAAAATGTTATCTCCACTATTCCTCTAAGGCCATTATAGAATAACACAAAATATCAAATGGTGTGTCACTCCTAAAATCCTTCTAAATTGGTTTCATTGGCAAACAAGTTTTCATTTGTCTCATATTGGATTGTTTCATATGAAACTTAATGAAAACAAACAATTTTTATTTAAAATGTTGAACCTAATTTTTTATACATCTTTCCCAATGTGTTATCAACTTTTAAATCCCAGAACTGAAAAATTCAGGGTTTTGTGATGAGATAAAGTCAGAAAATGTGTTTTTGACCTAATAAGCATTTTCAAAAATTTTAACTTTCTGAAAGAACGGTATGTATATAGGAGAAATATATTATTAATTTTTGTCTGTTATAACAAATATTTTAAAATTATAATAATGAATTTCATTTAAAAAATTGAATTAATATGATTATTAGGTTTTGACATGTGTCTTAGACTTTCGTGGATACTTAACAATGACCTGACCTATGCATGTTTTCATATATAATTTAATTTTTATCACAAATTATTATCCTTTTGAGAAAAGGCTCTTTTTTTTTTTTTTTTTTTTTTTTTTTTCAGATTCAACGCCGGCCATATTCTCTAGGTGAGCCAGGAGCCGGAGGGTTTTGGGCCATCAGTGAGCCGGTATGTCCCCAGGACGTAGTTGGCCATCAGAGTCGCCAAACAGTTTGTTAACCCGCAATACACCAGTGAAAAGCGCTGTTACCTTTCATTTTCGTTATTATGTTTTTTATGTTTCATATTACTCCTATAAAAATAAATTAAGAATTTGTTAGAATGGTTTAGTAAATTTATAATTAAACAATTCTAAATGAATTTGAAGTAAAAAAAAAATGAAGAGTAATTCCTTTGAAAGTGAAACTAATTGTGGGTATGGCAATTTTCAGTTAAAAAATCATCATCAAATTACTGTAATACATTATTATTATTTTCTTTTCTTTATAAATTTTATTTTAAAAAGCATTATTTTATAACAAAAAACAACAAATAATATTAAATAATGAGATTATTTACAAGATTTTAATTAATTACACAAATGTAATCCTATACCTAATTATTTTAATACAAACTATAACTAACACTATTTACAATTGGTTTGTGACATGAAATTCAAATAAATTAGTATAAAAAAAACGAAAAAAAAAATTCAATATTCAGTTTGTGGTTGCCCAAGCGCAGTTTCAGCATCGACAAATTTCCTCATTTGTAAAAAAAAAATTTGTATATATAGTTTTTTGTTCTTTTACTAATCCACTGTAACTGGATAATGTAATATAATCAGGGTTAGAAATTAACTCTTATTTTCTCGGAAAGAGAATAAAAGTCAAATCAGGACTTTTATATTTCTAATAAATAAATAAAAATCACATCATGACTTTTATATTTCGGACCAGAAAATAAAAGTCCTGATATGATCTTTATCCCAATGATAGCTAATATAAAAGTCAAAACTTGATTTTAAATATTTAAGGATGAATTTATTAGCTTTTTTTTCGGATTTCTCCATATTGGTGTACATTATTGGGTTAACCATTTTTATGGAAATCTTATAGGGTATAATTAATGACCTTATATCGATCTTAAAATCGATTATTAGATTATCAAGGCTGCTGATAATGAAAATAATATCGATATAAAACCTCAGGCTCGCTCAGGTATCGATTATAACTTATCCGATATTTACCATATTGAGGTCGACTTGTAGGTTATTTAGGGCGCTGATTGTGAATATGGTATCGATTTTTTGATTACGCACACAGGTATCGATTTATTATAACTTACGCGATATAAACGATATTGGGGTCTGCTCTTAGGTTAATTGAGGCGCTGAATTCGGAAATGATATCGATTTTTCGATTACGCGCTCAGGTATCGATTTATTACAACTTACACGATAAATAAGATATTGGAGTTCGCTCTAAGGTTAATTAAGGTGCTGAGTTCGGAAATGGTATCGATTTTTTGATTACGCGCTCAGGTATCGATTTATTACAACTTACACGATAAATAAGATATTGTGGTCGGCTAATACGTTAATGAAGGTGCTAAATTTGGAGATGATATCGATTTTTTGATTACGCGGTCAGGTATCGATTTATTACAACTTACGCGATATAAACGATATTGGGGTCTGCGCTTAGGTTAATTGAGTCGCTGAATTCGAAAATGATATCGATTTTTCGATTACGCGCTCAGGTATCGATTTATTATAACTTACGCGATATAAACGATATTGGGGTCTGCCTTAGGTTAATTGAGTCGCTGAATTTAGAAATGATATAGATTTTTCGATTACATGCTCAGGTATCGATTTATTATAACTTACGCGATATAAACGATATTGGGGTCTGCTCTTAGGTTAATTGAGGCGCTGAATTCGGAAATGTTATCGATTTTTCGATTACGCGCTCAGGTATCGATTTATTACAACTTACACGATAAATAAGATATTGTGGTCGGCTAATACGTTAATTAAGGTTCTGAATTCGGAAAAGATATCGATTTTTCGATTACGCGCTCAGGTATCGATTTATTACCACTTAAACGATAAATAAGATATTTTGGTCGGCTAATAGGTTAATGAAGGTGCTGAATTTGGAAATGATATCGATTTTTCGATCAGGCACCCAGTTATCGATTTATTACTTAACTTACATATATAATTATATAAATTGATACCTGGGCGCCTGATCGAAAAATCGATATCATTTTCGAATTCAGCGACTCAATTAACCTAAGAGCAGAACCCAATATCTTATTTATCGTGTAAGTTGTAATAAATCGATACCTGAGCGCGTAATCAAAAAATCTATACCATTTCCGGACTCAGCACCTTAATTATCCTTAGAGCGAACTCCAATATCTTATTTATCGTGTAAGTTGTAATAAATCGATACCTGAGCGCGTAATCGAAAAATCGATATCATTTCCGAATTCAGCGCCTCAATTAACCTAAGAGCAGACCCCAATATCGTTTATATCGCGTAAGTTATAATAAATCGATACCTGTGTGCGTAATCGAAAAATCGATACCATATTCACAATCAGCGCCCTAAATAACCTACAAGTCGACCTCAATATTGTAAATATCGGATAAGTTATAATCGATACCTGAACGAGCCTGAGGTTTTATATCGATATTATTTTCATTATCAGCAGCCTTGATAATCTAATAATCGATTTTAAGATCGATATAAGGTCATTAATTATACCCTATAAGATTTCCATAAAAATGGTTAACCCAATAATGTACACCAATATGGAGAAATCCGAAAAAAAAGCTAATAAATTCATCCTTAAATATTTAAAATCAAGTTTTGACTTTTATATTAGCTATCATTGGGATAAAGATCATATCAGGACTTTTATTTTCTGGCCCGAAATATAAAAGTCATGATGTGATTTTTATTTATTTATTAGAAATATAAAAGTCCTATTTTGACTTTTATTCTCTTTCCGAGAAAATAAGAGTTAATTTCAAATCCTGAATATAATAATATAAGTAGTGAGAATAATTTTCAAATTAGACAAAAATTGAATGAAAACTTTAAAAATCCACAACTTTGGGTACAAAGTAGCTAGGAGGAAACCAAAAACGCTGAAATAACCATTATGAACCAGTGCAGGTGGCTGACTAACTAAATTCAAAACTTTCCTACCTGGCCATCGCTTTTAAGTGGATAGGAGAGAAGATACCTGAGTCTCTGAGACGTAGTTGGCCACCTGGGCTCGCCGAGTGGTACGTCCCTGGGATGTACTTGGCGTTGAATGTGTTAAGCAGTGAAATGCAAGTCTCATGGGCACTTCATGATCTTAATGAGGGGCAGCAGCTGAAGAGTTATAAAACATGCACTGCACTGCTTACAAGGCAAAAAACTGAGCTTTTACTCAGAAAAATTTGGACACCTACCAAATGTAATAATAATAATAATAATTACTCATTTTTTCCCAGAAATGACATTAACATAATTCAATCTGCTTTACAAGATTCTGAAAGTTCTGAAGTTACCAATTATTATTTACCGACCAAAGTGTATTTTATTTATTATTGTTTGTTTTAACTTCCCTTTATGCTACTAAGGCTAATCGGACGATGCTACAGTGTGGGTTCTAAATTTTGCCTATCCAGGTATAATTAGGATAGAGATCTTAACCGAGTACATAATCCTATCCGAGGATGGCAAAGTCAAGGATTTTTTACTCCCTTTAAAAAATCCTAGGGCCACCTCGGAACGAGAATCCGTGATCTTTAGTATTGTAGGTTGTTATCTATGCTAACCATTACACCACAGGTGACCCCCAAAGTGTATTTTTTATTAGTTTTATTCAAGTTAATCCTTTATCCTTAATCCCTTGGGAAATCTTAATAATCTTTGATTCGAAGAAGTAACAGTTTCAATTCGGTAATCAATTAAAATCAGGAATAGTAGCTGCCAAATTAGATTTTACTTTTATACTTCAAACATTATAGTTTACTTTATTAAATACACTGAAATACAAATATATGCATTTATTAGCAAATATGAAAAATAAAACTTGGTCAATTACATCTGAATACTCTGATTGTAAACATATTTAGTCTGCTGTAAAAAAAAGAAGTATGCAAACAAAATATGCAATTGCATAAAAATGTGAGCCCTACTTATCTCCATATGTTAAATTTAGACAGAAATTGTTAATGAAGATCATTGTTTAAAAATTACATCCTGGAAACAACATGGAGCTATCACAGAAAATCATCACAACCTCGGTTATATACTGACAAACTTACTTGTCATGTGATAATAGTGAAACCAGTTGTATATGAACATAATCATTAAGAATTCACGATGGACTTATACACAAATTAATCAAACTCAGATTCCCACCATATTTAGTCTATATCATCCATTCATATCTCTCCAACAGACATTTCTACATACAAATTAATAATGCAACCTCCAGCACTCTTCCTTTCACTGCTGGTCTTCCACAAGGTTTCTTGTCTTTCCCCAATTCTATTCAACCTATTCACATCCGATTTTCCATCTCACCCACATGTAATTAGATCCATGTACGCTGACGACACAGCTTTATACATCTCTTCCTTCAGAATAGATAAAATAGTAAATCGACTACAGCAACATTACACAAAAGTAAACAAGTATTGTCTCGATTGGAAATTGAAAATCAACCCCAACAAATCAGAAGCAATAATTTTCACAAAACGCAGACCTCATTTAAACCACGAAATTAATATTGACTCAACTCGCATACCATGGTCAAAATCTGTTAATTATCTTGGTTTAATGCTTGACAAATCCCTCACTTTCACGGAACACATAAACAGGAAAACTGATGCAGCAAAAAAAATTATTTACAAAATGTTCCCTTCTTTTAATAAAAAATCCAAACTTAGCCCAACGCTCAAGCTTATTATTTATAAATCCGTAGTTCGTTCATTAATAACCTATGCCTTACCTGTATGGAGTTTAACCTGTAAAACCAACTATAAAAAACTTGAAAGAATACAGAACCTTTGTATGAGAATCATTAACACTATCCCCGTTACACAAACATATCTACCATGCTCAAAGACCTAGATCTGCCCACAATCGAACAATTCGTCCTATCATATACCTCCAAATATTTCAGTAATACAACAGCCTCCACAAACCCATTAATACAAGAAATAGGAAACTATAACAAAAACTCACTCAAACGAACCAAACATATATTATTAAACTAATCATTTCTGATGCCTTTATTCCTTCCTTGTTTATGTATTTATTTATTACCTTTTGAAGTTAATTGTGTTCATTTTAATTAAGTTAACTCTTTTTTAATTTAGTTTATTTTTATTTTGTGTAGGTTTTTTCTTATTTTTTCCTACTGTCTAACAATTTTTACCTTTGTTTGCATTATAAATAATCATCAAATAAATATAAATTGTTGATTTTAAGGATAATATATCCAAAATCATGTATAAACTTGTATATATGTATGTTGTAAAATTTTATAATTAATAAAAACTTTTCTCTCTCTCTCTTAAGAATTCATAGTATTTTCTGTTTTAGCAGGACCAAAAAAAAATTGATAATCTTAAATGGGAGTTGGTCCGCCATCAGTGGGGCTGGGAGAAACTCCTTGTTTTTAAATAATTTTATCTAAAGAGAAAAGATTAGTTTTTAAATAATTTTGTCTAAAAAAAAAAATATTAGTTCTTAGATAATCTTATCAGAAGAGGAAAGATTATTTCTAAATAATTTTATCTAAAGAGAATAAAGATCATTTCTCTTCAAACACAATTATTTAAAATTACAAGTTGCATTAAACTTAACAAATACCCTGTTAGTCAATATTAAACTCAGGCAAAATAAAATGCTTTAATAAAATAAGATTAGAATTTTGTCATCATGTATCTCTTCCTAAGAAATACGTATATATGGTTTAGTAAATCAAAAAGTCCTTAGATACTGAAACAATATCGGTCTTAGAGTATGTGCCTCTTCTGTTAACCAATTCTGGGCCCCTCTATACAATAGGTATAAGTTAAACCCTTTAATAAGTGTATATAATAAAGGAGACACTTTGCCATGTTTTTTTGAACAGCATTCGTTTTGTCTTCACATTTTTTGTCTCATAAAAGTGCTCAAAATAGTTCTTCATTTTTTTTTTTTTTTTTTTTTTTATGGTTTGTAATTCTATAAGTTGTTTTTTTTTTATTATAACTATTATTAGTTACCATGGAAACAATTTTCATTAAATAATATGAAAGTAGAAATTTTTAGTTTTGTATACAACAATTACATTCTATCTACATTCATTATTAAAGATTTATTACAATATATACAATACATACAATTCATTAACTAAATATTATTCTTTCTAAAATTCACAGCTTTCCAATGGAGATTTTAAATACATATAACAACTCATATAACCGGAAATTGAAATTTGCATCCTAATGAACTAACTCCAAATAAAGAAATTAAAGGAACTTTATAGGAAGAATTATTCATTTGCTATTTATGCCCCATCAAACAATTTCAATTATGATAAAACCCACCTCATACTTTAATATGAGGTGTTTGTTGAAATTGAATTACCATAAAGGCTTTATTAATTTAATAAGGGCACTTTACGATTTTGACTAAACATCGATCACACCACATGAAGTTTTCTTTAATAAACTTCATGCAGTGTGATCAACATGAGGTGTTTAATCAAAATTGTGAAGTGCCCTTATTAAATTAATCAAGTACCCCTTCTGGTAACTCAATTTCAACAATCCTTTGGTTTACTTTGGGGGCACATACCTATGTACATTAAATACCTAATTCCAGTTTCATTTATACTGTGTTTGAGCTAGTCTGTTCCAATACGCACATGCTGATGATACTATTGTAAACAAACACACAACATTTTGCAATGCTTGGTAGCGGCGACCCCTAAACCTGCATTTAAAGAAAGTCAAAAGTTCTTACGATTGCAATACTTCACCTTGATATACATTTCATAAACTGGAAAGTGAAAGTAATAATTGGATTATCTAATAGGAAAAAACACACAGACTTTTGTACCAACCCTATCAATAAAAACCATTAAATTTAAGCCTAAACATTTGATTTAATAATGATATTTTAAAATAGGATGTTTAGGGCAGGAGTTTGCCACCACAGTATCATCAGTATCAATAAAAAGCAAAGGTGCAGTATTAAAATAAAAAAATACACTAAAGATGTTTTAAAGATTAGATAAAGAATTATTTAACATTCTACTAAAAGTATATTGATAGAGAATGGATCAATTTTTACCTAGCCAGTTTTTCACTCAAGCATGATGTAGAACCCAAAAATATAAAGTTTCCACTTAAAAATAAACATTCCTTATAATATTTATTTCTATATTTCAATTTCAGCCTGAAATCTTTTATTTTATCAATAATAAATTAATACTTCGACTCATACTAAAAATGGTCATAATAACAACGGGTCCAGTTAAACAGTATTTTATTAAAACAAAGGTAGACAATTTCATTTACCTTCTATACCGCCTTCTTTCAGGAAAATGCTCTATTTGCGATTCATCGGTACTAGTTTTGCTCGGGTTGAGAGCAAGTAATTCGTAAGTATCTGTAAAGTTTTCCATTCAGAACGATTCCTTTTAATCATAACCAAAAATAACAAACAAGTGCTTATAGTATCGTTCTATAAAATCGCCGAAAAAATAAAACACGACCGAGACTTGAGATTATATAGATAACTACTAAAGTCAATAAGTTCGACAAGAAAACATGAAACCTACATGGGACGCTCCTTGTAAATTTTGCCTTGTTTTCAATGTAAGGGCAGTTATTAATGTAAACAATATGTCCAACATCCATCATATCCCAGCGGAGGCGAATCTTTTAGGAAGAAAAAAGTAACGTTGAAGAATAATTCAAAACGTTTAAAAATCTATCCTAAAAGTTGTAAAATATTGACAAAAATATTTAAAAACCACAAAATATGGAAAATAAAAATGGTTTATATCATTGTAAAAACCATTTAGAACGCCTATACGTGCATTTTTAAGCCTCAAAAGAAAATATGTAACTACATGAAAATTCCATCCATACAGGGATATATATGGATGTATATTTGCAAATATATGTAATAATAATATGAAAATATGGACGGAAAAAAAATAAATTAAAATATGAACTGAAAATTAAAATACTTAAAAAGTTCAGTATTCACATAAAATATAAATATACATTTAAAATACTTATAAAATGTCAAATGTAGTTAATAAAATTTTTGGAAATATAAGAACACATATTAAACTTCCTCACCTTTGCCATCAAAAACGTTGCAAATAAGATGCATTCTATGATTTTCTTAGGAAAATCGACGATTCCGTCGAAGTAAACCTTTTTATTTGCTGAACGATCTTTCCACGTCGACTGACGTGTCAGTAGACTTATTGTCTACGCGTTTCGCCGTTTTCAAATGCTTTAAAACCGAAAATCGTTTATCCATTGAAATTTTTGCACCACAAACAATACAGGACACCTTCACTGTCGCATTTAAATGTTTCTTCTGCAAACTTCGCGACGTGCTTAGCGGCTTAGTTTTTTTTGTTTTCTTTCCTTTTTTGGCATTTCACACATTAGCTATAAACTCATCACTAAATTTATAAATCCCCTGAGGCAATATAAGCATTGTCCAGGATGGGGTATCTAGATAACAATTTTGTGCCTTTTGATTTTCCAAGAAATTTTTAATCCCTAAGTTCATTCTCTGCTTAACACTTTATTCATTTATCCATTATTATAACTATATATTTAACTTATTTTATCTCTGCTTAACACTTTATTCAAGCATTAACAATCCTTGAACCATAATTTTTTCTCTTTATGTCATCCATATCTTGGTCTTGAAAACACCAAATTAAAAAATGAAGAGTGCGTTAGAAGCGTTATTAAATGAGGTATTTAAATTGAGGTGACATGCTACTCGAGCGACAAACTTCAACAGTAGATTCTCCACCATAAAATGAATAAAAAAGTTCAGATTGACCAAGGTCCGATTCTCAACCATTTCGGAATAATTTCGCTTTTTATCGATTTTGAAAGATATCACGACCTGGCATCGGAAAACCGTGATATCTTTAAATCTGAAAATCTCTCCGAAATGCTGATAGCACCTTTGAAATCTACATTGATTGTTCAATAATAAAATGGTCATTTCAAAGTTTTTGGGCCAATTTTTCGTGTTTTATTTCAGCCAGAACAACAAAATAAGTGAAAAATTTTACAAATCGGAAAGTGTTTAACATAATCCAGAGTTTCTAATTTTAGTTTCAGAAGGCAGCAAAGTTGAGGGAAAATACCTCATTTAATAACGCTTCTAACGCACTCTTCATTTTTTAATTTGGTGTTTTTAAGACCAAGATATGGATGACATAAAGAGAAAAATTATGGTTCAAGGATTGTTAATGCTTGAGGATTTACATTTTAAATTTGAAAAAACTAATACAACTCACCAATATAATTAAAATAAATTTATTTTTAATTATTTTATTTATGTTCAAATTGGAAGCCGTACTCAGCAATAACAAATGTGCCCGTTTTCCCATTCTCCCAACTGTCACACCGAAAGTGAAAAAACGTCGAAGTTTTTCAGCAGCGGCGAAGATCCTTTTTTTTTTTTTTGGGACTGTAAGGCTTCCACTTGAAGCCCTATACTGCCCATACCAACACCCATGGCACTGGGTGATACTTCTCCTACGAAAGAAAAGCATCACCCAGGGCGGGACTCGAACCCGCAACTCCGGCATGGGAGTACGGCGCTTTACCGCACAGCCACACCGGGCCCCTGACGAAGATCCTTGCTCTCAAATTGTCTATGTTTGTCACTTCAGTGCGATAGAGCAGTTCCTTGAGATATCCACAGACGAAATATTCCATGTTGAGATCACGAAATCTTGGTGGCCACAGAACTGTCCCATCACGGCTGATCTACGTTTCGAATGTTCTGTCAAATACGCTTGAACTATTCTAGGGGAGTGAGGAGACGCACTGAAGTGACAAACATAGACAATTTGAGAGCAAGGATCTTCCCCGCTGCTAAAAAACTTCGACGTGTTCTCACTTTTGGTGTGACAGTTGGGAGTATGAGAAAACGGGCACGTTGGTGTATTGCAGAGAGCGGCTTCCAATTTGAACATAAATAAAATGATTAAAAATAAATTTATATTAAAGATATTGGTGAGTTGTATTTGTTTTTTTTTCAAATTTAAAATGTAAATTCTCAAACATTAACAATCCTTAAACCATAATTTTTCTCTTTTTCTCATCCATATCGTGGTCTTAGAAACACCAAATTAAAAAATGAAGAGTGCGTTAGAAGCGTTATTAAATGAAGTATTTTTCCTCGAATTTGCTGCCTTCTGAAACTAAAATTAGAAACTCTGGATTATGTTAAACTCTTTGCGATTTATAAAAATTGTCACTTATTTTGTTGTTCTGGCTGAAATAAAACACGTAAAATTGTCCCAAAATTTTTGAAATGGCCATTTTACTATTGAACAATTAATGTAGATTTCAACGGTGCTATCAGCTTTTCGGAGAAATTTTCAGATTTAAAGATATCACGGTTTTCGGATGCCAGGTCGTGATATCTTTCAAAATCGATAAAAAGCGAAATTATTCCGAAATGGTTGAGAATCGGACCATGGTCAATATGAACTTTTTTATTCATTTTATGGTGGAGAATCTACTGGTGAAGTTTGTCGCACGAGTAGCATTCCACCCTGTATATATATATATATATATATATATATATATATATATATATATATAGAGAGAGAGAGAGAGAGAGAGAGAGAGAGACATATGTAATAAATAGATCAGACAAAACTTTTTATACAGTTTAGACAAAAACTGATTTACCCTACTGCACTATACAATTATAACCAAGTTTTTGAAACTTTAACACATTTAAAACTATAACTTTAA
Organism: Aelia acuminata; assembly: GCA_911387785.2. Lineage (NCBI taxonomy): Eukaryota > Metazoa > Arthropoda > Insecta > Hemiptera > Pentatomidae > Aelia > Aelia acuminata. Next base: position 32,740,631 of record OU426980.1, read on the forward strand.
AAATGAATACAATTTCACCTAATATACAAAATTAAAATTACAAAAGCCTAACTTTTGTTAGTCATATTTTTGCCGCATCAATATGTCTAAATAGAAAATAAAACGTTTATCTTTTAGAAAAATAAACTTTGCATTATTATAATTGGTTTAAATTTATTTTTAATTTAAATATATTATTAGTTATTATTTTTTCTCCCTTCTTCTTGAGACTATCCAATTGATAAAAATGTGGATTAGGGCGACCAATATCACTTGCTGCTGACTCAGACCTGAAACAAATTTCATATTTTGATTACTAGTAAAGTAGAAAAAGGAATTTTTTTATTTTCTTCTAACTTTTCTTACATTTTTTAAGCCAATTTAAAAAATCAATTAAAATAATTAGTTATAAAAACTTGATAATTGGCATTTTTGGGTATATATATATATATATATATATATATATATATATATATATATATATATATATATATATATATATTTTTTTTTTTTTTCTAAGACCCAATTATTATGTATTCACCAACTTGTTGCTTTTTTTTTTTCTTCATAACTTAAATTATTTTTCAGATATGATATTTCTATTTACATAAATTGTATTTTCAGATATATCAATCTTATGTAATAATTTGTATTATTTTTTAGTTAATAAATGCGTTTACATTCAAATGCTTTATTCTGAGAAGAAAATTTTTTATCTTCTAGTTCTTACATTTTTTATTTATCTTAATGTTATTTAATCCAAGCCATTTGGCCTAGCCAAAACTAGCATTTGTATCTGATGTCCCTGAGAAGGGAGCGGGATTACAAGATTTCAGCTTATAAGCCCGCTCTTGTTAATTGCCTTTACCTCCCTTTAATTTAGTCATTTGTAGTGTCAGTCATTTTAGTTAACTACACTTGTGATTCATTTGATAGCACATGGATTTCTCTAACACTTCTTGTTTCTTGACCCAGTTTTGGTCTTGAATCTAATCTAAGCAAATTTAATCTAAATAGTTTAAAAATGTGTAGAATAGTTTTTGTCAAAAACAGGCTTCTCCTATCTTCCACTCTTATCAATGAATCGTGGTTTTTGAGTTTTTTCAACTAGTATTTGTGTTTTATTTAAAACAACCTTTTATACGAGAGTGTAAATGAAAAACAGGATGATTTCTTTTTTTTTTTTACCACTAGAATAAATTTTCATAAAGCCTGTCTATTATTTTGACTAAATTATATTGAGTGCCTTTGTAAAAAAAAAAAAGTCAATATTTCATTTGCTCATAACTCGTCAATTTATTTTTTTTCTGTGCTCCCTTCCTCCCCCTTTAGGCCACACAGGGTTTTCCCGGGCCAGGGGAGAGGATAGGGGATTAATTCCAAGTGTTATTACATATCCCATGGCTCCAGGTTTTGAACTGGTTTATCTTCGGTTTATCTATCACATGTTGGCAACGCATATTTCCTAATGCCTTTGCCCACTCGGCCATCCCGCCACCCATAATAACTTTTCAACTTCTTCAATCAACATTTTTTTTTTTACTAGAAAAACTGTAAAGATCAATAAATCTTTAGGTGATATAAACCAACTCTATCAATCCCTATTCACAATTACACTTCGAAAATGCACTAAAACTATACTGGGTCGTTTGGCCCCGGGTCTAATTATTTTATTATATTATTTAGATATATTCTATGAATCTTTATTATTATTAGCCTGTTATTGCAAGTATATTTTAAGTTTTAGGCCTCTACTAGTTTAATAGAGTATGTTCTATCTTCCCGCAGGGACAAGCTGTACTGGGAATTTGGGGCCGGGATTCGATCCTATAACCTTATTAGTAGCCTTCTCTCACTTCTCTTCTATACCAACCCAATGAATTTATTGAAGGATTGATTATGTTCTATTACTGCCATTCTATAAGCTAGCATTAATATTATTGCTAAGCTAGTAAAACTTCGTTTTCGTTCGTAAAACCTATAGACATGCAACCTAGAAAAGTTTCGGTTTCAGTCCAAAACCAGGTCTGCGGCCGAAATTCGGTTTCGGTTTCAGTCAGACACTTTTTATATAGGGGAAAGTGGGGAACCCTGAGACGCGGTTAACTGCGAGACAGTTTGCTCCTAGACTAATTGCAAGGTCCCAGTTAGTGTAGGATTCGTTTGAGTGTTGAATGTTAGTCAAATAAGTTTTTCCAGGAAAGGAATCAAGAATATCATATGTTTGTGACTATTGTTGTCTTATTTTTTTGGTAATTTTTAATATATGCTGCTGGAACAAAAAATTGGAAAAATGCCTTATTTTGTTTTCAAGGCAAGTAAACTTTTTTTTTTTGACTTGCTTTCTCGTTGAAAGTATGGGTAGTATTGTTCATTTCACCGAATTTCTGTTAATGCCTGTTATTCACCTTCTAAAACTCTTTGTATTAACCTTTTAACAGCCAATGGTTGTTTGCTTTTGAAACAGGAATTCGTAATTAAAGACAGCAAGGCCATTTGGGAAAGAGTAAGACAGGACAGTGAGAGAGCCGGAACCGGTGTCACTGTTCCCCACTCATCCCAATAGATTAAGTAGATACACTGACGATGAATTTACAATGCCTGAAAGTTAATCTTAGGTCAGATGTAATGAATGTAATTTATTAATAACAATACTTACTTTGTTACTAATAAATAGTATACAAAATAATTGTTACTTATTTAACTCAGCCCATTCATTCATGGTGATTAAATTCATTAGGTAATGCCTTTTAATATTTTATACTGCATAAGTTGCAGTATTTCATATTAGAGAATATGTAATTATTTTACTTAACCAGATAATTTTTAATTCCATTTTGTTTAACTAGTATTTTTATTTATAGTATTTGTAACCGTGGAATTCCTTTCATCAGAAGTTACAAAATTGCTTTTTGGATGCTATTAATATTTGATCTACTAAATATTCTCTGGAATTTTATTAAAATGTTCAGTTTTAATATGGTTTTATGGTTTTTTTTAACTTTTACCTGAGCAATGTCTCTGTGTTTCCTGCAGTGGGGTACACTGAGACAGAAATCTTCTTGTGGTTTTATTGAAAAATACATATTTTCGTGTGTGATGTTTTTCAGATTTCACTTCTACTAAACAAAGATCCATTGTAGAAAGATGTACTATATAAATTTCAGAACTCCAACTACATATAGTTTTTATATTATTTTTGACAATTTGAAAAAAGGTCTCATTGTTTCCCTCTCTCCCCTATATCCAAAAATGCCAACTATCAATTCATTATTAATTATTTAAAAAAAGTTTTTTTTGGATATATATATAGGGGGGGGGGGGGCACAATGAAACAGTTGGTGCACTGGGCGAACCAAAAAGCCTAGTGCAACCAAATTTAGACAGTAAGCGGTAAGGGTGGCTCCAAACAAAGTCAGCTTATTGTCCCCTTTCGACTTGCTTCGTGACAGACTCCACGTGCTGAAGTGCGTTTTTGTTGTTGCAAAACTAAAATTTTTCGTCAAATGGATTTAATCTCTAGGTATGAGTAATTATTTTATTCAATCTGCTCTTAGAACTTTTTCATCATGCATATATCTGTTGAGATTGTGTTACAAAAGCCAAAGTCAGCTTTGGCTTTTGTAACTCTTCACATTCATTTAAAGACATCAAAATGGCTTGTATGGGGTTCCTTGAAACAAGGGCGTTCAGGGCACAATGAAATGTTTCATGGAGTCCCACGAGTGTTTCATCATTCCGCATGTGTTTTTCATTGTGCAATCAGCAGTCGGTTTTTTATCATTTTCTTATAGATTGGGGCGAAATTGAGAGCAGAACACCAAAAAAGCTGTATTAATTTATGACAACTTTCTTCCAAAGTCCAATTTTTCCTCTTTTCTGAAGAATTTCGAGGCTATCCTAAAGCAGAAGAACGAAAAACCAACTGGAAACCAAATAAAAGTTTTTTGTTAATTTTGTTGTTGTATTTTCAGATGTTTCATTGTACCCGAGGCATGGGGCACAATGAAACAAAATTATTTTTTTGGAAAATAGCTGCTCGTGGTCAGACATGATGCATAAATAATGTTTAACGCATTTCTTACTTAGATTAGATCCAAAGGTAACATGGAAAAAATCAAAATAAAGTCTCAGGTGGGGTGCTATGGGTAAAAAAAACTTTTGTGACTCATTGTGCCCCACCTCCCCCTATATATATATATATATATATATATATATATATATATATATATATATATATATATATATATATATATATAGAGAGAGAGAGAGAGAGAGAGAGAGAGAGAAGGAGAGAGTTACTTCCTCAAGTGTTGATAATAAATCATATTAAATGTTTTAATATGGTTCTTGAGGTTTTATGGAAATAAATATTTTTGTGTGTAATGTTTTTCAGATTATACATCTATCCAAAAATGCCTACTCTCAATTTATTATTAATTATTTTAAAAAAGTTTTTTTTTGGATATATATATATATATATATATATATATATATATATATATAATAGATATATGAAATAGATAAGTTCTAAATATATAACTGTAAATAATTCAAAATATGGAGGTGTGTGAATCTACTTACAATGTTACTGTTGGATATTGCTACATAAATCACATTGATCTACAGAGAGTAACAAAGTATAACTCTAAGGTCTAAGGTATATTCAAGTATGGGACTGTTGAGGAATAAATAGGTAGGTAATGTGGTAAAGGTTTTTTTTTTTTCTGAACTAATAGTATTATCTGATTTTTATAAATGTATTTATTACTTGCTGGGATGTGGCTGGCGTTGAATGTGTTAAAACACATACTTTGAAGTAGGGAGGGTTTCACTGGAGGAGCCCTAAAAAGAACCTTAAAGGATCAAAATGAACCAATTATCCTGTGATTTTTCGTTAGCTAATAAGAAATGCCGTTATTTTATTACTTACTTTTATTAATACCTTACCTATTAGTATAGTATCTGGGTATTTTATTTTTGGAAAAAAAAATGAAACATTATTTTGTACTGTATATTAAATTTTGTTTTTATTACTCTAAAACTGACTACAGTAACTTCTACAATTAATTATCGTCATTGTAAAATACATATTATAGCTAATAAAAGGAGATAATGAGAATAATTCAAAATCTAGTTATATATCTAACCTAGAGGGCAACACTGCTATTGAAGTAGGAGAATCCTTAGAGGACATATTTATAAGTTACAAACTTTTCAAAAGATCAGCAAGTTTTAATTCAAATATTTTTATTCCCTCAATGGTATTGTTCCTCTGAAACAACAGAATATAAAAATAAAATAATTACACCTCCACATCTGCACAGATAAAAAACTATTTAAAAAAAAAAGTCACAATTCACTGATTCAATACATATATGAGCCTTTCAGCTGACTTGTTTCTGTTACTCCTACAATATGAATAAACATATGTAAATATAAAAACATGAAAACAAATTTTATTCTGAGATATGTTGTCCCTGAAGTACAACATAGCTGCATAGCCTGTACCTTTGTCTGGCTACATTTTTATCATTGATGTTAAACATACAGTGGCTCACAGTCAAAATGATGCAAACGAATATTTTTATTTCAAATGCTAATTACTCCTTCTTTGTTAAAATTTAAAAACCAATGCACATGAGGACATAATGCTCCATCGCCGTACATTAAATTTATATAATCAAATCTACTTAACAGCAATTATAGAAATAGAAAAAAAAATCTTCATTAAAACTCGTAGGGATTGAAGGTCACAGTGAAAACGATGCAACGTTTACTTCCGTTTAGGAAAAAGTGTAAGCAAGAAGTATTCTTCAATTATCGGCTAAATGAGTTGATTAACCTTTTAATTCCTTTTCATTCTTTCAATGAAAACAAAAATAAACAATAAGAATACAAATCATCAATCTAGTTCGGGCATTTGTTTAAAATGGGTGAGCACACAACTATTCGTGAACGAGAAATAGTGATTAACAATTTTTAAATGGGCAAAACACTACGAAAAACCGCCTCTACTACCAATAAGAGTTATGCCACCGTTCAAAATATTATTGAAAGTTTTAAAAACGAAAATAGAATAATAAGAAAAGCTAGTGTGAGTGCAAAACATTTATTTACTGGTAACAATGAACTTTGGATTTTGCGCCAAATAACAAATAATCCAAAATTAGGTGCTCAAAATTGACCACATTAGTTAAAAAACATTTAAGTAAAATGGTATCGTTATGAATAAAAGAAATAAAAAAAATACAACGGTAGAGTTGCATGGCAAAAACCTTATGTCAGTGACAAAAATAAAAAGCTTGGAATCAATTTTGCTAAGGATTTTTTAACAAAAGACATGGATTTCTGGAAAAGTGCTCTGTATTCAGATCGTCCAAAATTTAATTTATTTGGCTCTGATGGAAGAGGTTTAGTCTGGAGAAAGTCAAATGAAGAGCGCCATGAAAAAAAACTTCGCCCGTCCATTAAACTTGGAGGTGGTCATGTCATGGTTTGGGGGTATATTCCTGCCTCAAGGGTAGGAAATCTCCATTATATTGAAGGAACAATGGATAGACATTTATATTGTCACATCCTGAAAGAAAAAATTTAAAGCAAGTGCAACCGAGCCTGGAATAATAAATAATTTTGCTTTTTATAGTGATAACGATCCCAAGCATTCTTCTTATCTTGCAAGAGAATGGTGTTTATATAATTGCCCCAAAACTATAAAAACACCTTCCCCATCACGCGACTTAAACGTCATAGAGAATTCATGGAGTAAATTAGAAATATCATTGAGGAAACATGAGATATCAAATAGAGAAGATCTTAAAAAGGTGCTTCAAGAAGAATGGGACTAGATAAGCCCAACTTACACAGAAAAGCTTCTCCAATCCAAGCCCAATTGTTTGAAAGAGTTAATAAAAAATAAAGGCTTATCTACAAAGTACTCAAATTCAAAATATTTTTGATTTTTTGAATGTTTTTAATTTTGCATCATTTTCACTGTGACCTTAAAAGTGTATACTTTTTCATGAAGTTTTAGTTTAATTTGAGGATTTGATCTCAAATAAACTTCTAAGTATTGTCAATTCTAGCCTAATGTTTGTACTTTATGTTTGTAAACAAAATTTCTTGAAAATAAATTTTGGCTTGGTATAAATTTTTTTATTTTTCAAAGAAAAGTCCTTGCATCATTTTGACTGTGAGCCACTGTATATGATATATATGACTATCAGAAGGTATCATGGATGGTGTAGGTTGATGATAAAGTAGGTAAAGGAATGAGTTCAGTTTAAAGCATAGAAAATGCGAAAAATAATAAATAGAAACAGACAGGGAATTCCTCAGAATGGTAGCACAAGTAATGAATGATTTGCTAAGTTGTGGTATTCAACAAGGGTGCAGAAAAACGGTAGAGATAATTAGGAATATTGAGAGACTCTCTGAAAAGTTGAAAAAACAACTGGGAAGGATTGTATTCAGATAAACCAGAAGAGCTATTTTTAACTCAGCAAGCCAATTGAAGACATGAGAGTGCCAGGAAACCCTAAAGTAAATCTAATGAAATATCTTAAGGTGGTTGGTTCCTCTTATTTTTGATTTTTTTCCAATCTCAAAATGTTTCTTCTCTTTTTTTATTACTCGAATAATGTCACGAATAGTAACCTCAACCAGGTAGGAATAGATGCATTAGAAGGCAATGTATATGGACTGAAAAAAGAAAGATAAGTTCCAGAGTTTGAATTGGGGTTATATGGTCAAGTGAATCAAAGATCTTTGAGAAATTGCTGAGATTTAGTATTGCATACTTCTGTTTTTCTGTTGGAAATAGACCGATCTTGTATTTAGGTTTATGATTCAATGATCACTAGCAAATGTATATTTATGCCACCATTATTATTATTATTATTATTATTTTCATTAGAAAAACTTATGACTCAAAGTCCATATGTACCTAAAATATTCAATACAAATGGGATAACTCAATGGGTAAGGCACTAACTGTTGACCTGAAATCCTAGATTCTAGCCATGCTGTAGTCTATAATTTATCTTCTGTTGCATAAACAGATTAGAGATGTTGGGACTATCCAGTTTATTAGATATTCAGACAGTCTGAAATTTGCTAACTTGCTTTCTAAAAATGTGTGTCAAACCTGCTTGATCCAGGCCAGATTACCTCCATACATAACCATTATTTGAAAAGTAATGTATCTTAGCAAATAATGAAATGATGAATAATCAGCATTGTAACATTAGATATTAGAAGAACTATATAGGGAAGAAGGGGTTAATGTTCACATACTAAGAAAAATAGTTGTAGCTTTCCTAGTTACATTTGAATAAAGTAAACCATTAGGGGAGATTATTAGATTAGGGAATAGCCGAGTGTGTTGGAGCACAATCCGCTTTAGCATGCTCGAGCCGAAAGACGGCGGTTTGAATCCGCCTTGGAAAGGTTGACTTTTATTTCGTGGAGGCGCCACAGAATAAATCTCGATCTTCCCACCATGGTTAGAATAGGTTGGTTACTCTTATAGAGTAACCCCCCTATGCCACACATAGCCAGGTAGGAGTAGCAAAAAAAAAAACTGATATTTTTATGTCTAAATAAATAATAAAAATAAAGGACATAAATTTAATTTATTAAAAGTGATTTATAGAATCTCTTGAGAAATTAAAATACATACCTTTTTAATATCACTTTGCAATGCACATAATTCCAGGCTTTGTAATTTTAATTCAGGTAGAGTTTTTTTTAATGTAATATTTAAATATCTCAAACCAAATACCAAACTGCTGGTACCTTCCTTTAAAAAAAAAAAAAAATTATAAATAATACATAAAAAAAGTATAAAATGATAGTAATGTACTTAGCTAAATATAAATAATTCAGCAAAGTGAAATAACACAAAACATAAAATGTACTTTCCATCAAGAAACAATAGAGGAACCATGGAAAGTGGTTAGTAATAATAATATAATAATTCAATACTGCTTTCTTAAAAAAATTATATTTAAATTAATTACTGTAAATAATAAAGAAATTAAATTAATTATGATTTTAATTTAATTAATTAAATAATACAGAATAAAAAGTTGACAAAAATAAATTTATCTGTTATAAGACAACTTCAGGGTGAATAAAAATGTTGAATAATAACTTCAAAGTGTCATTTTTTTTTTAATTAGCAGCTTTTAAAATTCTGTTATTTTAAAAATGATAAATGAATTTTCAAAAAATTTTAAAAATTAAAATTACATATATTTGTTACCTGAACATTTTGTAAGTCGAAAGATAACCAATTTAATTTGGAAGAAATAGTAGTCCTAAATGCTTGAATTTCTTTGTGTAATTTTTCATTTATTAAATTTACAAGATAATTTTTACTACTCAGATCTGATGTGGATGCTAGAGATGTAAGCCTCTTTAAATCTCGCAGATCGCTCTTAAAATAAAAACTTCACATAAACATAGTTGAAGTGAAAGGATAATGTTGAATTAAAAAAATATATAGTAGGAATTTTAAAATTCTGACCTTGTAAGGTTTGATTAATTTTTAAAATAAAACTTATTGATATTTAACATTTTTAATATTTGTTTATATAATATTTAATAAGTGTTGTGAGTGAATAAGAATGTATTAAATTTGTAGTTTTTGTTTCTCAAAATTTCTAGGGGGGCTGTCCTCCCCTGCGATGCCTATATATATATATATATATATACACATATGTATATATATACATATGTATATATATACATATGTATATATATACATATGTATATATATACATATGTATATATATATACATATGTATGTATATATACATATGTATATATATATACATATGTATATATATACATATGTATATATATATATATAGGCATCGCAGGGGAGGACAGCCCCCCTAGAAATTTTGAGAAACAAAAACTACAAATTTAATACATTCTTATATATATATATATATATATATATATATATACACATATGTATATATATACATATGTATATATATACATATGTATATATATACATATGTATATATATATACATATGTATATATATACTCCCAGGGGGAGGAAAAAGAAGAGGGCGACCCAGATTGTGGTGGCTGGATGACATGGAGGAGGACCTGAAGACACTTGGAGTGCGAAGGTGGAGAAGAGCAGCTCTGGACAGGGAAGAATGGTGGAACATTCTGGAGCAGGCCAGGGGTTTTCCGGGGGGACCGGAGAGCCATCGAGAGCAGTAAGAAGATATATACATATATATACATATATATATATATATATATATACACACACACACACACACACACACACACACACAAAAATGACTTTATCACAACACAGGTCGCTGTCTTATACACCTTGTCATCATTTCATTGTTACAATCTTTCTCATGGAATCTTCTAGATACCATTGCCTCAAGTGTCCCTACAATCCATCTCTTTTCCGTTCAACCTCTCTTGTCCCTTTCCTCTGGCACAAGCTTCAGCATCCTTTTAGACCATCTGTCCTCCAACATTCTCATGATGTCTCCAAAGCAGCTCAGCTTTCTTGTCCTGATTAGGTATAGGATATAAACAGGGGCAGATCCAGCACAAAATTTTGGGGGGGTCATGACCCCCTCTCTCATAATCACGTGGCTGATAGCACTGTTTTTTAATGGGATTATTACCTTGTATTAAGAAGGACTGCGATTTAAATAACCTAATGCGTTATGTATAGGCTACTACCTACTTCCATTATTCGCTTAAAAATTGAAATGCCAAAATATTTGGGGAGGGGTCCTGACCCCCTTTGCCCACCCCCCCCCCCCTGGATTCACCCTTGGATATAAAGGAGTTTTTTTTTCCCTGATAGCATTTTGTGTGACATGCTTTAGTGTAGATATTCCACAACTATGTCTCAAGAAATCCATTTCCATAGAGAGAAGTTTACTGGCTGATTCTATTGAAATAGATTATACATACTATAATATTTTTAAAATAATATTTAAAATTAAGTAATATTAATTTTTTATATGATGAAATAAATAAAAAGGCCTTTTTTTTAACCCAAAAAACGGCATAAGTTTAATTAACTAGGCAACGTTTTGGCTCCTGGAGCCATTCTCAAGTCATGCATTATACTTGATTACTCTATGTAATTGGAAAAAACTAATGTAACAATTTAATAATCACCAAAACTAAAGAAGATGATTACAGAATTAATTTTTTATGATTTTTTCTTTGAAGGGATTAAATTGTGTTTTACATTTCTACAATACCTAATAGATGAGTCACAATATTTTTTTTTTATTCACATTTTATCATTTTTATTTCTTATCCTTATATTACAAAAAAGAAATTGCTTGGATTTTAAACATGCTAACCTGAGCAAGTAACCTTAAAATCAAAATTAAACAAACCATATGGAAAAATTAAAGTAAATAAAAAAATAAATAACAATTAGAGAACAGTACTAAATGGGCTGCCATAAATAAACTCAATGCTCCCAAACACAAAATTTAAAAATTGGGTGCCACACTAATTGTTTTTTGAAAATAGCAAAATAAAAAACAAATTAAGAATATAAACTCATTATAATGTTAACTCATTAATAGAACCTTAAAATAAATAAATAAAATAAAATAATTAATATAATCTAAAAAAAAAACAGAAATGAAGCATATCCTTATTAGGAACATTAATCTCAATGCCAGGCAACAAAAGAAAATAATTAATAAAAAAAACATACCTAATTTTGATGGGAATCAAACCCCAGACCACTGAGTGAGAATTCAGCACGCTACACCTTTTTGTACCCAGAATTGTTGATAATATCTTAACTCACCTTCTAATTTTACTATCAGAGGAGCAAGGATTGAAAATTTGCAATTTTTAAATTCATTATTCCTTTTTTTTGTTCTGTGTTAAAGACTTTGGCAGCAGTGGGTTTTCGAACATTGAACTTACCAAAACTGACCGCCTGCCATAGCGCCAGTATATTCACTTTTCTTTTAATATTAAATGGGCTATTTAAATTAATAAAATAAAATTTCTTATTACAGATGACCGTAATTGATTAATTGAAATAACATAATAAAAAAATAAGAATTACTATCTTCTGAAATAACGTTAATGAAATATATACATAAAGAAATCAAGAAAAATATTTACGAAATTAAATTAAAATGAAACCAACCAAAAAAAGGTAGAAGGAAAAACAATAATGGATGACCAATAAAAAATTATAAATGGATGACCTGCTGGAACTAATAAAAAAGAAGAAAGAAGCGTACCTCTCCTGGTTAAACAAGAAGGATAGTAACACATTGGCCACCTATAAAAGGATGAAAAACTAGTATTTCAAGAAGTGAAGCTTGCTCGAAATGAAGAATGGAACGAACTTTGTACAAACATAAATAGTCAAGTAAGGTATAAAAGATCAGCAGCTGCATTAATACAGATCTAATACAGATATTATGTCTATCAGACATAATAAAAGAAATGTATAAACAAAACACCTGCCAAGTCAAAATTGGACCTTACCTATCTGAGCCTTTCTTAAAAACTAAAGGGTTACTCCAGGGGTGTATGCACCTCCCTCCCTATTCAAGATTTTTCTTGAAATATGTGGGAAAGGGTGGAGGGAGAAACGTAAACCGATGGGATTCCAGTTGAAAGAAGATGTATCCCTCTATAATTTGCGAATCATTTGCGGACAACCAAGTCATCATTGCTCAGGATACAGAAGATGCTGGATACATTTAAAGAAAGCTGTATGATGAATATAAAACATGGGAACTAGCCATTAATGCTGAGAAGACAGAATTCATGTCATCCAGTAGTGAGGACATGGAACTGCACCCAGGACAGGCTCTGAAAAGAGTCAAACATTTTAAATACCTTGGGTCAATAATTGAATTGGATGGCTCTTGTGATAAAGAGATCAAGAGGAGAATTTCGGATGGGGAAAGGACCATATTGATGCTTAATTCAATACTGTGGAACAAAAATATCGCCCCTATAACAAAAAAAAAAATTTATAAAAGTATTGTATTGAGCGTAATGACATATGCAGCAGCAACCTGGACCTTAAAGGGCAGTCTTTGGAAGAAACTTCTGGCCACCGAAATGGACTACTGGCGTCAAGCAGCAGGAATATCCAGAATGGAAAATGTGAGAAATGAAAAAAATAGAGAAAAAATGGAAGTTGAAAAAAACATTCTGGAGAAAAAGAAAAAAAAAATGGCTGAAATGGTTTGGTCATCTGAAAAGGATGCCCGAAGAAAGACTGCCAAAAGTTGTTCATTCAAAGAAAATAAATGGAAGAAGACGAGGTAGACCAAGGAACACATGGTATAATGAAATAGAAGAATCATTGATTATGTATGATTTTTTTTTATAAAAAATATTTTTGAAAATTCAAGCTATAAATAGAAACAATAAGTATGCAATAAAATAGATGAAACATCTATGACAGCTACACGATCTATGACATCTATAACACAAGCTGTCATAGTTTGTGTTACTGTCATAGTTTGTGTTGGCAGGGTTACTGTTGGAAGGAAAATATAAAAAAGAAAAAAAAAAAAAACCTAAACAATGCTTTTCCAGTTTTCAATATTTATCATAAATAAGATAAAAACTGGAATGAAGAAGCACAAAATTAAAATTAAGATTCAATGTATACACACTAACAAGTTTTGCACAGCCTCAAAATTTCAATTCCACTAAATTAACCCTACTTAGTCAAAAGATCATTATTACAGTACACTCTTAATGAAGGCCAATGGCTTTTGCACATACTACAGGGATCAATCAGTTCAATTCAAAACATGTTATCTTAAAAAAATGTTACAGCTAAAGTGGAAAAATCATATAGTAGCTACACACATCACTAATGCATATCACAAAGTAAGCGGTTTCCTTTCCCTTATGGTAGAATCTGCATATTGATGTTTCTAATAACCCCATGTTGTGGCGGGGCTTATTGAACTGAAAATGTACCCTGTCTAATCGGGTCGTCCTCTTCAGTGTTATTCTGCCCATTGAGAAACGAATAAAACTTCTCTCCTAATGAAACCTCAATTTCTTTTTACTGCATGAATAATTGGAACCAGGAGAAACAAAAGCAAATTGCAAGTGAAAACACAATATTGGGTTATTCACTTGTATCCTAAAGTTAAGACAACAATTCAAATACCTAACTCTACTACTTTTCTTTTATCAACCACATGATATTTACTTTAATGTCCCTTCTATTCACAAGACCATACCATTTCAATTGGCCCTGTTCAAATATCTCTCCAACAGGAAAGACTCCAATAACCTCCTAGATTTTTTCATTGCTAAATCAGAAACATTTTTTTGCATGTGGTCACTTTTATTTAGATTTAGAACTGCAACACCACAATCCATTAAGCAAAACTGGTAGTCATACTGTTTTAATAAAAGGAGCTTTGAATGATTGATAATCTAATCTATTAATATCTAATAAGAGAAAGATGTACTTAATGACTAAAATTGACATTTAAAACTTTTTTTTTCATAAGCTTGAAATATTATGACAAAATTCATGGTAGCTAATGATCATCTGTCCCGAATAGAAAAGTGCTCCTTCAAAACAGTCAAGTAAGGTTGTAGGGCATTGAACACCTACTGTAAGAAGGACTTTGTATGTACTTCTATTAATATATAATTTAAAACTTTAGATTACTTTTTAATAACATAAAATATATCTACATTATTATTAATAAGGTATTACAAATGACAATTTTCAGTTGTTTCTTTAAATATTCAAAGTACCAGTATGCTGATTTTATTCTAATTATTTAAATAATGCAACTGATTAAGCTTTTATGAGAAAAAATTGATACAGTTGTGTGCGAACATTGGAACAGTGCGTATCTACTAATCCTCTGGAGCTCACCGCTACTATCAGGCCAGATCATTTTATAACATTCCTTTTTTCTTATTTTTTTTCTCTTATAGATAGATATTTATATTTTCTTATTTTTAGTAAACATTAAATAAATTATCGATAATTATGGGAGAAAGTAGTCAGGGGACTGACCCCCCTGATAAATACGCCAAACCGCCAGCACAAAATTATAAATATCTTCATTATATTAAGGGACCATTTATTGTTATCATCGAAAAGTCTGTAGAAGAAAATATACCATGTTTCCATGATATGAAAATAGGAAAAGCATTAGGATTAAATAACGTTCAAGTTTTTTCTATAAAAAAAAAGAATAGGCACCAGATTGAGATCAATTTTAAAACTGGTGAATATGCTAACCGCTTTTTAGAAAATCAATTCCTTGTAATTAATAAACTAAAAGCGTATATACCCAACAGTATGGTATTGAAATATGGAGTTATTAGGGATGTGCACCCCTCTCTCTCTGAGGAAGAAATTCTCAATGAAATGCATTCAAACGAAAAAATAGTTAAGATTCGACGATTCAATAGAAAAATTCAGGATTCCGATGGAAATATTTCTTCTTTAGCTACCGGTACCATACAAATTGTTTTCCATGCTCAAAGACTCCCCGAAAACATTTCACTTAATTTAGCACCAAGAAAAGTCTACCCATACGTTTTTAAGCCTCTTTTTTGTGTAAAATGCCTGAGATATGGACATACTAAAGAAAAATGCCGAGGCAAAGAAAAGTGTATGAAATGTGGCTGTAATGATCATATTTCAGAAACATGTGTTAACGCGATCAAATGTATTTACTGCAAAAACGCTCACCTCCCAACAAATAAAGAATGTCCTGAAGCTATTCGTCAAAATAAAATAAAAGAAGCCATGGCTATTAAACCACTTAGTTATAAAGAAGCAAACAATCTATTCCCGATTCCCACCTATAACAAATTTTCATTACTAGACTTTCCTCAGCTCACATTAGATAATGATTTTTCAGAAAATAATTCAGCCCAGTTTGTAACAAACGTGATGAAAAATCCGGGTAAAAAACATATATTTCAATTTAATAAAGAAAATGTTAAACGACCAAGGCTTAATGAGTAGAGTATCAAAACACAAACAATTCAAGCCCCTTAAGCAAAACACAATCAATGGGTCCCCTTATCACAGACAATCCCCACAGAGTTAGTTCTGATTCGAAATACATCAATATGCTCAATTCATTAATAAACAATTAATCAAAAACAAATCAAATTAAATCATTGGACAACGAGCAGGAAACCGTCAATATTATTGGTCAAACTTTCTACAACTTCTTTTTACAATTACAATTACAATTACAATTACATAGTACAACTTGTTTGTACGGCCCTAAAAATATCAGTTTAAAGATTATCTTTATAAAAAAATTATCAACATCATTGTATATATTTCCGACATCCCTTGTGTGTGGTGGCATAGTAAAAGAACTTTATTTTTTTATTTTTTTTTTTTTCTTCTTTTTATTATTATTAATATATTATGTAAGTATATATGTGTATATTTGTATATGTGTGTATATTTGTATATATGTATGTATATTTGTGTTTATGTATGCGTGTATGTGTGTGTGGGTGTATATATATATGTATATATATATATATATGTGTATATATATATATATATATATATACATATATATATATGTATATATATATGTGTGTGTATATATATATATATATATATATATATATATATATATATATATATATTGTGTGTGTGTGTATGTATGTATATATACTTTTTCTCACAATATTATAACCGTCCGTATCCTAATTCAATCTTTCTAAAATGAATAATGTTACAAGAAAAATCAGTTTCTTTAAAAATAACATCAAAATCCTACAACACAACTGTCGAAGCATAAATAATAAATTTTCAGAGATTGTAAATTATCTTAATATTAACAAAATTCATGTAGCTCTATTACAAGAAACTTGGTTTAATAACAAAATGAACTATCGTGTAAAAAACTTCAATATAATAAAAAGAAATAGGCGTTATAATTACGGAGGGGTGGGCATCTTTGTCCATAATTCCTTGATTTATGAAACGATTGAACTACCTAATTTGGGTTCCATAGAAGCAGTAGGGGTAAAACTTCTTAATACATCACCTAATATTGTCCTAGTTTCCGTTTATATCCCACCAGATAATAGAAGACGGCCATCACCTCAACACCTCCAAAAGCTTTTCGATCTACAAGCGAGTTTCCCGGACTGTAGTATGCTCTTGGGGGGTGACTTCAACACACACTCCTCATTCTTCGGCAGTAATGAGTACGATACACCTAGAGGAGATGATTTAATTAGGACTTTACAAAATAGCCAGTTATTCCTTTTAAACGAAATAGGAAAAATAACTAAATTAGGGACAAGACCTTCCGTAATAGATCTAACTTTCACAACAGCTGACCTCTACCATAATCTCACTTGGACTGTAACTCCAGAAACCCTTGGTAGCGATCACCTACAAATAATTATTGAAGTAAACAACTGCAAAACTCAGACACAGCACAAATACAAACCTAGACGAAACTTCAAAAGGCTAAATGAAGAAACATTCATTCAGACTCTCATAGATATTGACAAATCAAATCTAAAATACAACATTTCAGACCTGACTCATATTATTAACTTAGCCGGAGAAAAAGCTATCCCTCGTAAAAACTCCGAATATAACCCTAAATTCGTTCCTAAGTGCTGGTGGAATGATGACATTCGTAGGTCTTATGGGGAAAAGAAAAAAGCAATACAACAATATTTACAAAACATGACAATTGAAAATTATAAAATTATGAGAACTAAAATAAACAAAACTAAATCTCTAATAAAAAAGGCGAAAAATCAAACTTGGAGGAGCTACATCGAAAGCATCAATCCAAAAGAAACAGGTTCCATGTGGAACAAAATTAAAACTCTCCGTGGAAAAAGGGTCAACTTCCAAAATATCGTATTGGCAAGTCGGTAATCAGCTGTGGCTTTCCTTGAACAATTATCGAACATATTTGTACCCCGACAACCATTGCTCAGCGCTTCAATATCAGAGGACGTCCACCCACTGAACTCACCCCTCCGCCTCACAGAACTAGAAGCGGCACTTAAAGCTAAAACTGGAACCGCTCCCGGTATTGATGAAATAAACTATACAATGATTAAACTCTTACCGGATTCTTATAAGCAAAGTCTACTCTTGGCTTTTAATGAACTATGGGAGGAAGCTAAGGTCCCTTCTGACTGGCGAAAAATCCTCGTATTCCCTATACCAAAACCTGGGTAAAATCCGCTTCTTATAACTTCATACCGACCCATTGCACTCATTTCCTGCCTTGCCAAAATATTTAATAAAGTTGTCAAAAACAGACTAGAATGGTTTATTGAATCAGAGAAAATCTTAAGCCCCTTCTGCATTAGCTTTAGAAAAAATAGGTCCACTACAGATGCCATCTGGCTTCTGACTAATGACATTTATAAAGCCTACAAAGAAAAAAAAGTCCTTGTCGCATTAAAAATAGACCTCGAAAAAGCTTATGATCAGGTGAAAATACAAATTCTTTTGAATAAACTTAAAGCTCTCAAAGTCCCCATAAAACTTACCCAATGGATCATAAATTACTTATCTTATCGTACATATTTTCTTGAAAGCTGGGAAGGCCAAGTAGTTTTCGATACATATAATGGACTTCCTCAGGGTGATACGCTCAGTCCAACCCTTTTCAATATTTACACGGAGCACATTACAAATAGTATGATAGGTAAGTGTAAAATAATCCAATTCGCAGACGATTTTTTAATTTATACAATAGTAAAAGATGCAGAGGAAGCCAAAGATGTAATGGGTAACGCACTGGATATCCTAAAAAAACAATTTTCAGATATTAATCTTAATATTAATCTCAAAAAATGTGGCATAACACCTTTTACGAAAAAAAGAAAGATCAATTTAGAGGATTTTGCGATTATAAACAAAAGACAACAAATTAAAAGCGAAGAACACTTACAATTTTTAGGAGTAACCTTAGACAGCAAATTAACTTTCAAAAATCATCTAAAAAACGTCCATATAAAATCAATACACAACTTGAATATAATAAAATCATTAGCCGGAGTTTCTTGGGGATCTCATCCCCACAATATGATCACACTGTACAAATCTATTGTCAGATCTATCTTTGACTACTGCTGTGTTATATACAACCAAACGAAATCCCCTATAATCCAAAAATTAAATACGGTTCAGAACTCAGCTATTAGGGTATGTCTGGGCGCCTTCAAAACGTCTCCAGTAAATGCACTGCAGACCTCAGCCGGAGAGATGCCGTTAAATATAAGAAGAGCATGGCTTATAAAAAAATATATTCTTAAAGTATATTCCGAAGATAATCATCCAGTAGGCCTAGCAATCAGAAATGGAAACGTGTTTTGTCCACAAATAGTTGACATTATTAGGGAGCTTCAGTCTCACCTCAAATCGCTACATATTTCCAAAGTCTATCTGGAATACACCACCACCACTCCTAAATCTTTTATTAAAATAAATAGCAGCTCAAATCTAATCGGCAAAATAGAAAAAAAAAGTTTATATTCTCCTACCCCCTTAAAAGTTTGCTCTTAAAACAATTACGGAACGATACCCTAATCACATACAAGTGTATTCCGATGCATCGAAAACTAGCAATCGAACATCAATAGCCGTGTTTGACCCCCAAAAGAATAAAAAAATGTCTTTCTCACTACCTGTTAAATTCAGTATTTTTAGTGCAGAATTATATGCAATTTTCAATGCTATCGTTTATACTGAGAGAACTTACCTCAATCACAAAATAGTAATTTTGACAGACTCAGCAGCAGCATGTAAACACTTAGAGTTAATATATTTAAACAAAACTCAAACATATATCCCTTTTAAAATCATTTCACTAATTTATCAAGCAAAGAATGAGTATTTTATCCAATGGGTGCCGGGTCACGTAGGATTATGGGGAAATGAGATCGCAGACCGAGCAGCCAATCAAACTCAAGCTCATCGTATTAATGCCAAGATGCCATTACAAGATGCGTTCAGAGCAGTGAGGGGAGAAGTGGTCAAAGAATGGCAGCAGTTCTACGACTGGGAGTCTGAGACTAAGGGAAAGGACCATCATGCTGTGCATCAGAAAGTAGCGCTAACACCATGGTTTACGTCCATTCGGCTCCATCTCAATCGTCCTGATCTAGTCAAACTAACAAGGGTAAGAATAAATCACGGTTGCACTGCGAAATTCTTAAATATAATGGCTCTGGCTAGTATCGGTAACTGCGCGAGATGCCAATGTCCCGAGGATCCAAGACACATCGCCTTTCAATGTAAAAGATTTGAAGTACAGAGAAAGAACATATTGGGGAGTTCCGTTATAGATGACAATACCGCTTTTCTAACATCTATGAATAAAGACAGAGCACGTAGCTTATGTAAATTTTTTAATGAAATAAAATTCACAATATAAACAGGTACAACTTAAAGGTTAATAAAATTATGTTATAACAGCTTTTTATTATCTCATCTTCGAGGTTTTATCGCTTTCTTTTAGTTACATCATTAGATAATTTTTTAATGTACTAATGAACAATATTGTTTTGCTTTGGCGAAATAGGACTTGTGATTGCAAGTCTTGGGGCCAAAAAAAAAAAAAAAAAAAAAAAAAAAAAAAAAAAAAAAAAAAAAAAAAAAATTGATAACTTACATAAAGTGAAGAGATGTTTGCAGTCATCAATGAAATAGTTTTTTTGATTTCATATTGTTGGTTATCTAAGTTAGATGCTGAAGACTGCATTTCCATAATTTCAGTCTTAAAGTCTTCTATAGCTGTATTAGCTTTTTTTTGTGCATTATGAATCAAATCCTGTGTAGGAAATGTCTCAACTATTTCTTCAATTTTTAATATGGTAGTCTGCATTCCACTTATCTATAAAAGAATTAATATATTTAAAATAAATTAATATTTATTAATCCACCACATAAAGGAACATCTTCTTATTTATATTTTAGAATTTCACTAAGGGGACAATGGTTTGGGTTATGCTGTAGATATATCATATACTGAGAGAACATTTCGGATAAAGGTTTAGGCCTTCATGAGGACTAAGTAAAGAACGAAGATAAAGAAAACAAATAAAGAGATAAAAAGAATAACATAAAACAAGAGGAGAGAGAGAGGCACGCACACAAATAACAAATAGAAATGTTGGGAGAATACAATGGGTAGAGTAGGACTTCATAGGACGGTACCCCACATTCAACCTGCACAGTCGGTGTTCAATTGCTCTTGACTTCAGCTCTTAGAGGGCCCAATTTCCTTCTATTTAAATCATTTCAATTTATGTAAAATTTCTTGTTGACTCACTTGAACTTTAAGTACAAGTTCTTCTTGCATTTGGCAGGAATCCATAAATATTGCTTCCAAATCTGTGTCACTACGTTTTTTGTACTCCACGTCAAACTCACCATTTTCAAACTTTTGAAACAACTCGCAAAAACCTATCTCACTTAAATCAGCATCATTGCATGCATTTAGAAGCAGTCGATGGGCCCCGCTGCAGATATTTTTAAATTACAAAATATAAATCAACATTTCTTGCAAATGACACTTATAGGGCACAAAACATTTTCGCACAAAAAAAAAAAAAAAAAAAAATGCGCTTCTACCATTATGTCAATAGTATTTCAAGGTGATGTTTTTGCCATATATCTAAATAACACATAAAATAAGTAAAAACTAAAATTAAAAATTCTGAGACATGATTCATCCTCTTCATTTGATAAACCATCTGGATTATCAGTCTGAGGATAAAAATGTTCATTAAATATTTATTAATTACCCCCCTCCCCCCCCCAAAAAAAAAACTATTCCTTTCCAAAGGAGGGAAGAAAATATATTTCAGTTGTTAATAATGTAAACTTAATTATGCACTCATCGATGGCTCAAAAATCAACTTAGTGAGTCTAGGCCTCCTACAGGAGCCACCACCAGACGGTTCTATAAACTTACTTATATTGAGGCATAGGATAAAAATAATGTTATGTTCTTTTTTTTTTTTTTAAATTACATTTACCTAATGTGTGATTAACGTTAATGTAACAAAACAACAAGGTTCATGAAGCTATTTGCATAGATTAAGTATGATCTATTGTAAATTAAAAAAAAAATTACCTCATGATAGAAGTTTGATAGTCTTTGAGCATATTTATGTAAATGATTTTCAATGTCTGTCTCATTTTCTTGCATTAATGTGTTTAATTTTTGAATAACCTCTGTTCTTACGTCATGGACAGCTAAAACTGTATAAAAAATAAATGAATATACGGTGAGAAAATAAACAGAAAAAAGGTAGTGAACAATTTTAAGCCTCATTCTGAACTATTTAGACCTATATTACAGCTACTCATAATAATTTAATTTAAATCAAAAATGTTAATATATATTCAAACAGGTTGGTTTTTTAATAATATAATATTTTTTTATATAAAACTTTACAAAAATATCTCATTAAGATGAAACGAGTACATTTTAAATGAATATAAGATAATGTCAATAAATTTTTATTTTATAAAAAGAATAAACAATCCTAGAACTCAGATTACATGTCTCTGAAAAATTTAATAGATGGATAAAAATCAACATTTTGAATTAGATATATAAATACAATACATAATATTATCTTAAATTAATAAACAAATTTTCGACAATGAACATATACATCTGTCAAGGTGTTTGCTTAATAATACTAAAAAATATTTTTAAGATAACAATAAAAATAAAAATTTCAAAAACAGTCCTATAATATGTATATTAATAGTCAAATATGGACGCACACACACTCATATATTCATGAATTATGGGTGTTCACAGCACAGGGTGGGGTGCGGAGGGGTGCAGCTCCCCCCCCACCCCCCGAGAATATTGAAAGACAAGAACTACAAATTAAATAAATTCATATTCATTTACTATAATTACTTATTAAGTATTATATAAGCAAATATTTTAATTTTCAAATATCAATAACTTTTATTTGATAAATTAATTGAGCCTTATACAGTCAGAATATCTCTACCCCCTCCCCCAGTGATAAGAATTTTACCAGTCTGCCTCCCTAGACGAAATCCTGCCCTTTTCATTGAATAGACATATGTAGAGACCGACTTTCAAATATATTTAACTGAGTGCATAAAAATATATTCAAAATTGAAATCTCTAATTTTCGTATATATTTGGAGTATTGTATATATATTAATGGATGTTTTAAAATAAACATATAGATTTGTATAGGTTGGACCATTTAATGTTTTTATAATTTCTGCAAAATGTAATTTTTTTTTTAAATTATGTCCTGGGGAATATGAATGGAGAAATTCCCCAGGGAATGGGAAATATATATGAAAAGACCTGGGGAGACTATTTCGAAAAACTGCTCACCGAAACAAGGCAAGAATGGTCTGGTCCATATCCAACTGAGAGCCATGCACAAGAAAATATAATTATTAAAGAAGAAGAAGTTCTTGTTGCACTCAGAAATACAAAATGTGGAAAAGCCGCAGTACCTGGAGGTATTTCAGTGGAGCTCTTAAAGGCAGGAGGGAATAGAGTAGTAAAGGCCCTTACAAAGATAATAAATCACATAATACAGGAGCAAGAGTTACCAAAGGACCTAAAGACAGAATTTATTATAACTATATATAAGAAAGGGGACAGGAATGAATGCCGAAATTACAGAGGTATCTGTGTCCAGAGATCTGTATCGAGAATAATTGGGAGAATTCTGAAACAGAAATTATAAGAGGAGTTTGTCTCCCTGGAAGAGCAGTTTGGTTTCACAGCAGCAAGATCATGTACGGACAGCATATTTGTCCTAAAGCAGCTGATAGAAAAGCGAATGGAAAAAGGAAGGGGAGTACACATAGCATTTATAGATCTAGAACAGGCCTATGACAGTGTACCAAGGTATAAAATGTGGGAATCCCTAAAGAGCGCAGGAACAAGCGATGCCCTAATAAATGATTGAGGACCTTCAAATCAATGGGAAGATCTGCAAGAGGGTAAACTTTTTCAAATACCTGGGGTCAATAATCCATGAGAATGGCACATCAGAACCCGAAGTTAGGAGGAGAGTGGGCCTGGCAAGAACGGTGACTAAAATGTTAAACCCAGTTCTTTGGAACACGGTCATCTCAACAGATAACAAAATAAGAATTTTCAGGAGTATTTTTGAACCATCCCTCAGCTAAGCCGCAGAGACCTGCGGCCTACATTAAAAAAAATGTAATATAAAAAGTTGCCAATTAAATTATTAAATAGATATGATTTACGAATTAGAGTAACTATACAAAGCCAAAATTCATGAATATATAACTATTCCATATGATAATTTATCAAAGCAAGTACCTTCATCTAGTTGATTTCGAAGAGATGTAGTTTGCTCTTTTATGTCGATAAACACCCATGTTATACTTCCAGAAGCAATATAACTTATTATAATGAGTAGGAAGGGGCATATTCTCCAAAGAGCATTACATGTACTGGTTTCTTTTTTATGGGAGCTACAATATAGTTTTCTTCCTAGATTTACCCAACTGCAATATTTTTCTTCAACAAATCTACATGGGCCTTTGGAACCCATTGTACCACTTCCCCTATGTGATCTCCCAGTTAACGCATCTAATTCTTTCCTTTTTCTTTTTTTTTTACCTCTAAGACTTTTAAGTACACCTTGCATACACTTATGATCTGCCTGCATCATTCTGTTGAATGAAAATTAAAAAGAATAAATAACAAAGAAGGAATAAAAAAATAAATGAAAAATAGTGTGTCACACTCAAACTCAGAATCTTAGTTATTCAAAGGTAATTATATACTGAACAATAGTTGTTACATGAGTAGTTGATTTATGAATTAATATTTTTCATATATTTTATGAAACAAATATATGCTTTCATTATTTATAAAATGATTACCAATAATAAACTGAACAATAGTAGTTACATGAGTAGTTTATTTATGATTTAATATTTTTCATATATATTATGAAACGAATATAAGCTTTAATTATTTATAAAACGATTACTGTGTGAAATGAGAAGGAAATATAATTTTCTTATTTATTTATCATTAATAAAGTATAGTATTACTTGATGGACGAACTTCATAAAATATAAAATTTTAAATATCAAAGCCATAAAAAAAAAATAAATAAATAAAAAAGTTACAATACATTATTGGACTAATGAGATGTCTTATACACTATTATAAATATAGCTTTGAATAAAAGCAAAGGATAACAGTTCATGGCTTCACCCTGTAAAAGTCCAACAATAACACTGGCCTACATTGGTCTTGGTGCCGAGAGTTTTACAGTGTGCTTGCCATCCAATTATCCAAATTTGCCATTAGTTTTCCTCTATCAGCTCTAGTTGTTGAGATATATAAATGGCGTGACCTCTTAAAACATAATTACTCGAATACATATGCAGGTTTATAGCAGGTGGAAAAAAAAATGATATTAAAATTCTTTACATAAAACATTTCAAATCAATCAAAACCATATAAACACACACATTATTTACATATTCATTTTTTAACTAACGTTAATGTTAGTTTTTTTTTTTTCAAGAGAAACCAAACATTTCAAAGAGACTCTTATTTCATGCTTCAAGATGCTTCTTTTGCGTGAATTTCTTGAATGTTTCCTCAAACAGTCTCGTTTTAGGTTCCAGCAGTAATCTGCCATCATGTGGGTACCCCATCTTCCTTGGTAGCGGTCCTCCATAGTTTTTATGTCTTGGTGAAATTGTTCACCTTTCTCTTAGCTCATACTACCTAAATTGTGTGGGTAAAGGTCCAAATGGTTATGTAAGTAGTGGACTTTAATGCTCATATTACATCCAAGTGTCTTGAAGTTAGTGAGCATGTTGTTAGCTTGCTGAACATAGTTTTCAGCTTTGTTGTTTCCTAGGAAGTTCAACTTCTACAAATGGTCTCCGCTTCGGATTGAGTTATCTTTATCATAGGTATTTTAATAAAACTACTGTTAAAGTGTTCTGAAGCTAAAAAAGTAGAGCTGATAGAAAAAATCTGATTGAATTATTGGAATCAGCGCCCCGAACATAGTTAAAACAGCTATAAGATTCTAGGCATCAAAAAAAAAAAATTTTTTTGTGCAGGGCTGTGTAAGATACTGTAAAATGAACAGGAGTATGGGCAGGTTTATTAAACACACAAGAGTAATGTAAATAAACTTATGGATCATGCTGGTTCATAAAAAGCAGACTATTAATAAATCTATTATGTTCCTACAAGAATAATAAAGTTGTACAACAAACGAAGATTACTTCTTCATAAAAAAAACCTATTATATTACATACATAACCAAGAAAACAGGACACAAATTATTTACATCTTTATCTTAAATTTATAAAATACAAAACTAAGCAAAAAAAAAAAAAAAAAAAAAAAACATCCGACCATAAAACAATAGAATGAGTAAAAACATAAAGCAGAAAATACCTACATATAAATATTTTGAAGGTGGCAAAGCAGAATGACATAGGCACAAAAAAATCAGTCATAAATAAAATATTTAAAATGAATTTGCATTAACCGTGATTGGGCTGAATGCACTCACTATGGACTATTACGAAAGTTAGGCTAAAAACAGGCAACTTTGCCAACTGTGGTAAAGCAAGGGTAAATAATATAAGAAAAAAAAATTAAATAAAAAACTTTATAAATCGTAATTAGGTACTTTTTTTTATTTTAATTTCAAACTTCAAAGAAAATGTTAAAATTTCCATCAGGAAAGGTGAATATCATAAAAAAAAAAAAAAAAAAAAAAAAAAAAATTAAGTAGGAGGGGGATCGGCCGGTAGAAAATGTATGTGTACCAGGTCTGCAAGTTTAAAATGTCGTTTATTTCTTAAAATATATACACAGTAATTTAAAAAAAAAGTATAATATATTTTATTCAAAGTACTGGCCCTCGCTTTCTACACATTTTGTCCATCTCTCGGGCAATTTATGGATACCATTCCAAAAGAATGCTTCATCTTTATTTGAAATCCATTCATCGAGCCATTTTCTTACATCCTCCAAATTGTTAAAGTGTTGCTCAGCCAATGAGTGTCCCATCGATGAGAAGAGATGATAATCAGAAGGCGCCAGGTCAGGTGAATACGGCGGGTGGGGTAGGAGTTCCCAACCAAGCGAAGAAATCGTTTCCTTAGTCAATCTGGCTGAATGTGCAGGAGCGTTATCATGCTGAAGAATGACTTTGGCGTGCCTGTGAGCCCATTCTGGGCGTTTTTCGATCAATGCGTGACTCAAATTGATCATTTGTTGTCGGTAGCGGTCGGTATTGACTGTTTCGCCGGGTTTGAGAAGCTCGTAGTAGACTACTCCATTCTGATCCCACCACACACACAGCATTGTCTTCTTCCCAAAATGATCCGGTCTTGCACTCGATGTGGATGGTTGTCCTGGCGTTACCCATGATTTTATTCGTTTGGGATTCTGAAAATAAATCCATTTTTCATCGCCAGTTACAACTCGATGCAAAAAACCCTTTCTTTCGTGGCGTAAAAGCAGCATTTCGCACACAGTTTTTCGTTTTTCCATCTGTCGTTCGTCCAATTCATGTGGAACCCATTTTCCAACCTTTTGAATTTTTCCCATAGCTCTCAGGCGATCGGAAATGGCTTGCCTAGTGATATTCAACTGTTCTGCCATCATTTGTTGGGTTTGGGTATTGTCTTCGTCTAATAAAGATTGCAATTCGACGTCCTCAAACTTTTTTGGTCAGTTATGGACACTAAAAGACCTAAGTCAGCACATAAGCAGACTCCCCCACCTAAGCCTGTATATATACCCCCTCTATTTGTAATCCCAGTCAGTAATATTCTAGATGTCGTAATTAGTTAGTTCCAGTAGTTTTAGTGCTAGTGCCTAGTGTACAAATGTTCATTGTATTCTTTTATTCAATAAAGTTTTTTTTAATCAACTTTTAAGAAGAAACTCTAACTGGCGCCCGAACTTCGGGACCTGGCGGTTCTTCAAGATAGAGGATTGAAGAAATATTCCAGTAGGCCAAGAAAACTCGACGAAATATCCCTTGAGGTAACAGAGTTTGGGACTACTTGATAACAGATCTGATTGTAAGGCCACTAAGTAGATCCGAAGAAATAACCCAGCGGTAACAGGATCAGGACTTACTACTTGAAGGTGCGTTTCAACGCTTTACGCCAGCTCCAAGAACTCTATTGGTTTCTTCTTTACATAGCTTTGAGGTACTGTGCAATTTATACAATTAATGTTTGTATATTAGGTTAATGTTAATTTGTAAGAATTATAATTAATGCCAAATAACTATAATCTAAGAAATAGTAAAACAAGTGAGGTATTATTTAAAAATAGAGAAATTACTGATACTGATACTGATTCTGATACTGATAGTAGCGAAATGGCAAATTATTCCATGACAAAAGAAGATTATGGCCATCTGCCATACTATAATGGTGATCCGACCCAACTAATTGCATTTTTAAAACCTTTAGAAATTATTTATAATAATGTTTGTAGCAAAGGAATCACTAATAAGGCCCAAAACGAAAATAAATTAATTCAGATAGCTTTATCCCGCCTTTCCGGCGATGCCCAACAATTATGCATGTACGAGGATTTTACAACCATTGAACAATTAAAAACACACTTAATTAATAACTTTAGAGACTCAAGAACAACATCACACTTGCAACATGAAGTGTCCCAAATAAGGATGTACAAAAATGAACATCCTATTGAATATATCAACAGAATTTTGCCGTATCAAATTCTGATCCAGAACCGAATTATGGTTGACGATGATATTGTCAACAAAGAACAAGAGATAAAGTCCCAAAAGAGTCAAATAATAGACCATGTTCTTAGAAATTTCCCCCCCCAGACTTAAAGATACCCTTAACCATGTAATCATTCGTGATTTAATAGATATGAAAAATAGTATATATAATAATTGTAGAATCATTATGGACGATTTGTACCCTCATGGACAAAAATTTGATCCGAAGGGCCCAGTACAGAAAAACCAAAATAACAGTCCCCCTAAAAATAACCACCAAAATAATAACTTTCGTCAAAATTATAACTACAACGCCCCTAATTTTAGAACTCAATATTATGAGAACAGGAATCGTGATTACAGGCCGAACTATGACGAACAACATCGGTATCATAACTATGAACAAAGGCGATATCACGATTACAAACAACAAAATAGTTCTAATTTACCTGATCAACGAAGTTATCAAGGTTACCGTAATCAGCCGCAACATTCTAGTTGGCAACAGCCAAGAACACCGTTCCCTTCTCAACCGTTTAATCCTAATTCTCAAAACACAGTTTCAATGAGAACGGCTCGCAGTAATAATGTCCACCATATGGAGGACGAAAATGAACAATTGAAACAAAGAGTCGCGGAGCTAGAAAAAACATTAAATAATTTTTTATGCTCCGACAAGCCGGAAACTGGCCCCGACATCTCCTCAAACATATAAACGGACTCACTACCTTCACAGACAAATTAGGCAGCAATTGGCTTATTGATACCGGATCCGAAATCAACTATATTAATCCAAGTTCCTTACCGGAAGGAATTGAAATTCATCCGGAACAGTTCATTGTGACTACTCCTACCGGCAGCAAAATAGGCAATGGTTTTGTACTATTGGACCTCGCCCCGCGTTTAGGACTAGACCATGAACTATTAATTAAATTTAAAATATTTCATGTTAGTGATAAGTTTGATCTATTATTAGGCGAAGAAGGAATGGAAGAAGTGGAGATAGAACTAAAAATTAATAATAAAATAAAAGATTTAAAAATACACAATGTCACAATTAGAAATGGTAAAATAATAGATAATCATAAATTGAATATAATTAAACATCAAAAGGAACTTAACGAATTAATTAGACACGATCATATAGAGACCAAAACGAAAGAAAAATTATTTGATACCCTAATGAAATACCCTGAAATCATCAAAACTGAAGATGATATTTTACAAAGTACCGACTTGTTAAAACATTCGATCCGTTTAAAAACCGAAAAACCTATATTTACTAGAAATTATAGGTTCCCTCAACATTTTCAAAAAGATGTAAACTTAGAAATTGAAAGATTGTTAAAGAACGGAATTATAAGAGAAAGCAACTCCCCTTACAACAGCCCTATTTGGGTGGTACCAAAAAAACCTGACGCAAGCGGTGTTAAAAAATTTCGAATAGTCATTGATTATCGGAAACTAAACGCAGAGACTATTCCGGATAAATTCCCTCTACCCAACATTGACGATTTATTAAACAAATTGTGCAATTCAAAAATTTTTACAACTATTGATTTAGCCTCAGGCTTCCATCAGATCGAGATGGAACCAGATTCGATAGAAAAAACAGCATTTTCAACAGATTCCGGTCATTACGAGTTCCTTCGTATGCCATTTGGTCTGTGTAATGCTCCCCCCACTTTCCAAAGAGCCATGAATGCCATGCTTGCCAATGTCCCTAATACCTTAGTATATATGGACGATATTATAGTCTATTCAGAAAACATCCAGGACCACCTAAAACACCTTGAAACCGTTTTTTCCAAATTAAGAACCCATAAATTGTCTATACAATTAGACAAGACAGAATTCATGCGAACCGAACTTCCGTTTTTAGGTCACATTCTTACTTCAGAAGGTATTAAGACAAATCCTGACAAAATTGAAGCCATTAAGAAATTTCCTCTTCCCCAAACTGAAAAAGAAATCAAACAATTTCTGGGTATGACCGGCTACTACAGAAAATTTATCCATAATTATGCCTCTATAGCAAAACCTTTAACATTACAACTCAGAAATAAAGAAAAAATCAATCCTACGGCTTATAAAGACGCTTTTGAAAAATTAAAAATACATCTGATGAATGCCCCAATTTTGCAATATCCAAATTTTGATCTGCCCATGATGCTCACGACGGATGCCAGTAACGTCGCAGTGGGTTCAGTGCTCTCTCAACTTTCAGAAGGGAGGGATCACCCCATCGCCTTCGCCTCCAGAACCCTTTCTGCCACCGAACAAAAATACTCAACTATCGAAAAGGAACTTTTGGCTATTGTTTATTCGTGCAAACATTTTAAACCATATCTGTATGGAAAAAAATTTACTATCTGTACTGACCATAAACCATTACAATGGTTGTTCACTATGAAAAACGACAATACTAGAATAATGAAATGGATATTTTATCTTCACGAATTCGATTTTGATATTAAATATGTTGAAGGCAGGACAAACAATGTCGCCGACGCCTTAAGTAGAATTCAAATTAATCCAACCTATCAGTTAAATGCAATAGAAGAACTAGACGCAGACTTAGAATTAGATAAGGCTTTACAGGAAGCGAGCCAGATGAATCTAACTCCTGCCTCGTCAGTAGATTACGACGAGTTGCTGAAAGTGTATGAATCAAGTCAGAGGCCTGTAGATATGCCAGGAGCCGCTGAGGAAAGCAGAGAAGTCGAGACCAACAGAGTAGATGACATAAGCAATATCGCAACTCAGCACTCCCAAGACTCTAATCACGAGCAAGCACTAATAGCTGACGAAAATAAACCTATCAATATAGAAAAATACCAAATATTCGTACAACGAGGCTCAAGTAAAACAATCATAACAAGACCGTTTGGAAAATTTAGATATTTAATGGAATCAGCATACCCATGGAAACATGATATAGAAGAAAAACTGTTAGAAATACTCAAACCCAATACAGTGTACGGAGTATATTGTGAACCTAATGTTGAAACCGTTAGGAACGAATTTGAAGGAATCTTCAAAAAAAATTTCAGAAATTATTGAAAACAAATTCCCAACCGTAAAAATCAAAAGATACAACCAAAAAGTTATAGACGTAGAAAAAAATGAACAACAAGAATTAATTGAAAATTATCATATAGGCAAATCTTTCCACAGAGGTATACTTGAAACATATGAAAAAATCAAGAGAAATTACTACTTCCCAAAAATGAAAGAAGAAATAACTGAATTTATTAATAACTGTTCCGTATGCCGAAAAACAAAATATGAAAGAAAGCCAATAAAAACTAAATATCAGATCACCCCCACTCCAATCAGGCCTTTTGAAGAATTAATGATCGACACCCTACATTACGAACGACTTTTTATAATAACCATAATTGATACATTTTCAAAAAAACTCTTTGCTAGAGTTGTTAAAGCATGCAACGCCACAAATATTTTTGAAGTACTATCAGAATACCTGTCACTATTCCCTAACCCAATTAGAATCAAAATGGATTGTGGAAAGGAATATAAAAACAATTTAATTCAAAACTTCTTAGAAAGCTTAGGAATAGAACCTTATTACACGACCCCCAATCACCCTAATTCGCTAGGATTATTAAATAGAGCCCACTCAATCCTGATAGAAATCTTGCGATCAGTCAAAGAGGAGAGACAAAATTCTAAATTAGAGACTAATCTCAAACTTGCTGTTATAACCTTTAATAATATACTAAGTCAAAATCTGAAACTCACTCCTAACGAAATAACATTTGGATTAATAAAAGACCCTAATAAACAAGAGGGTATAATTAAAGAACAATTAGTAAACAAATACCATGAAGATTTAGAATTAATACATAGAAATATAAAAACTAACATTGAAAAAGAAAAAGAAAAAAGGACAAATAAATTAAATACTAATCGAGAAAATCCCGACATAGAAGATAACCCGTATGTAAAAGTAAGAACTAGAAATAAAAATGAAAACCCCTATAAACCCGTTCATAAATTTCAGGATAGGAATAAAATTATTAAAATTCACGCTGATAACATTCAAAGACGCAGAAAGACTAAGAATAAAAATTTATTTGTTTCAGATGAGGGTCATATGGAAATTGATTTTAACAATGATTCTGATACAGAAGGATACTCTACAGTATAAAATGACCAATTTAGAACACTCCTCAGGCTTAGTTACCTTTAAATTACCAGACGCAAAAATCATTAATAAATATAAAACTATTGTTCATTTTCTAAATTTTTCATCGCTAATAGAAGAAATAGAAATAGTAGAAAAAGAGTTAAAACATTTTAAAATATTCTCTATGGACAACATGTATAACATAATAAATAAACAATTGAATTTTCTTAAAGATAAAATTTGTAACATAACACCAAAAAGACAAAAAAGGGGCCTTATCAATGGGCTGGGGAAAATGATTGGTTTCATCACGGGAAATCTCGATTCTGACGATAAGAAACATTATGATAAAATCCT
Source organism: Aelia acuminata (assembly GCA_911387785.2). Taxonomy (NCBI): domain Eukaryota; kingdom Metazoa; phylum Arthropoda; class Insecta; order Hemiptera; family Pentatomidae; genus Aelia; species Aelia acuminata. The sequence continues at coordinate 32,773,931 of OU426980.1, forward strand.
TGATACTTTAGAACGCAACTCGTACCATCTAGAACACAATATAGCACACGAAGTTAGTATAAATCACAAATTAATCGAAACCTTCAAAAATGACATCAAACTCCTAAATAATAATAATCAAAAAGTAACCCAAATAGTAAAATCCATGGACAAAGCACGGTACACTTTACACCTGGAAGAACTATATAACATATTAAATTATATCACTATACTCGTATTAGATATTGAAAATTCTTTGGAAACATGTAGATTAGGAATACCACACTCTAACATAATCAAAAATACAGATCTAAATGACACAGACCTAATTTCCCAAGATCTGGAAACAATTTGGCTTACAAGCAAGATTTCATGTATAATTAAATATAACATCATTCACTATATCATCTCTTTACCGGTTAAAAGTCAAACCTTAAGTGCCCTATACTTCCTATCAATACCAGTAATTCACAATAACGAGACTATTACAACCATTGCTAGAAATGGTATAATTTTGTATAATATATCAGAAACATTTGTAGGAAATTGTACATATATCAAAAATAATTATTATTGCACTAACCTTAGGATTTTAAGTGACAAATGTACAAAATATGCTATACATAGTGATTTAAAATATTGTATTACTACTAACCTTATTGATACTAATCCTTTTATAAAATATATTGAATTAATAGATACCTATGTAACATTTAGGATTAAGAATATTATCATAAGGGCTAATGAATTCCACCCCTTGTCTTTACCTGATTCCGCTGTTATCAAATTAGATAGTAATGAAACAATTGTTAATCAAACCAGAAATTCATACATAGATGTAGACACACTCTCTTTTAATCATCAGGTTGTAACATACAAGAAACTTAATGTAACCTTAGAAACATTACATGTACCCATAGAAAATAAGGATGTTTTTGAGGAATTGGAAACCGTAGATCATAACATAATACTCTCATTTCCTATTGTCTTAGTTAGTATTATAGCATACTTGTTAGTTATTCATTTCATTTCACTATACTTTAAAATCTCAAAGCTATGTCATCGGAAATCTAAATCACCATCTCCAGAACCAGCAGCTTCATCTTCATTCAAACCTTGGGAAAATCCTGTATTAAACATTTTCTCGCTGAGCTCGAAATCTTCAGAAGGGAGGAGTTATGGACACTAAAAGACCTAAGTCAGCACATAAGCAGACTCCCCCACCTAAGCCTGTATATATACCCCCTCTATTTGTAATCCCAGTCAGTAATATTCTAGATGTCGTAATTAGTTAGTTCCAGTAGTTTTAGTGCTAGTGCCTAGTGTACAAATGTTCATTGTATTCTTTTATTCAATAAAGTTTTTTTTAATCAACTTTTAAGAAGAAACTCTAACTGTCGATTTTCTCGTTTTTTATCAGTAACATCAAAATCACCACGTATGAAACTTTGAAACCAACGTTCACATGTCTTGACGGTTGGAGCAAGATCGCCATAAGTCTCAACAAGAATTCGATGACATTCAGATGCCTTTTTCTTTTGATTGAATAAGAAAATCATGACATGCCGCAAATGCTCTTTATTTGGCTTAAAATTAGACATTTTTAACACCAAAGAAAGGTATGATACGTCCACGTAAACGACTTAAAAACAACTGACTTTTGTAAACAAATGACTAACAAACAAAATAGCGTTTAGAGATAAGCAAATCCTTCAATAGGCTAAGAGCGCATTCTATTGGAATTAAAACGACATTTTAAACTTGCAGACCTGGTAGCGTTAAAACAGCACAATTATTTATCTACAAAATAATAGATACTTTATTAAGTTCATATCCACATATACTATTACACTAGAAAATGTGTAATAAATTATATGCGTAAATTTATTCCAATACTTTTTTTTCTCGAATATTTTTATTTGGGGGATCGATCCCCAACATCCCCCCTGGAACCGCTCCTGGTTAATTTTGCCTCGTTTTCAATGTAAAGGCACTTATTAATGTAAACAATATGTCCAAAACCATATCCCAGTGGAGGCGAATCTTTTAGGAGCGCGTGCTAAAACTTTCCAAACAATATTTATCGAGTTGCTGCCGTGACGGACTGGTTTAAAGGAAGAAAAATTTAACTTTGAAGAATAATCGAAAAAGTTTAAAAATCTATCTTTCCCAATTACTTCCATTTAATTTGAGAAATTGGATCAATAGCATCGATCTATTGCATTTCAAAATCTTATTTCAGTCACTAAGAAATCTCATAAATGAGTTTATCTGCTGACGAGTCTGCATATAAAATAAATTTTAATTTTTCTGCCAATTCTTTGAATTGGTTAAATCTTGAAGAAACTTTGTTTAACAACGAGTCAATAACTGTAGACAGTTTTTTGTCAATTAATTTGACCTGGTTTCTCATAATTCTAAATATACATGGATTTTTTTTTTAATTAGGAGAATATTTGTGTACGTACATTCAAAATATGCCACTATTGAAAATTTCTAATTTGGCTAGGCAGTGAAACTCAAGAGAAAACAAAAGAGTGCTACAAACGGGATAAAAAAAAACACTTGCAGCTACTTAGAAACTACTGAAATACGAAATTGTTGATCAGATCGAGAAGAATCAGTTCAGAATCTGAGATTACAGGCCTGATCATAATTTTCCGTCATAAATATCGCAATGCGATTTAGAACGTTTGCAGTTAGAACTTAACAATATAAAAATTATGGAAAAATGTAAAAGTTTATAAAATAATTTTTGTGCCAGTGGAATTTTCTTATGTCCCACTTCTGGTGATATAGTTTATTTTTACCTAAGAGGAGTTTGATACTTTTTTTGACCAAGAACTTTACCACAAAAAATGTGAACAGCTTTAGCTGTTTGATTAGTACATCAATCTCGCGAGGCAACGATTTACTGTCAAAACCAGTTTATCTTTATATAAAAGAATTGCTAGCGCAACTATTTCCAATTCAAGGTCTTAAGTTGGTTTGTAGTCTTGCTCATCCTTAAAAAAACAAAAAAACATTCAATTTGAAGCATCCAGCATCATTCTGAGAAACGGACAAAATTACAGGTTGGCAAAGTTGCCTATTCATACAAGGATTACTAGCATGGGCATCAGCAGGGTGGGAATGGGGGCAGGCAGAGGCAGCTACCTTCCCCTAGAAAATATGAGAAACAGAAGCTACAGTTAAATAAATTCCTATTCATTTACTATATTTATAAAGTTTTATCTTAAAAAATATTTTAATTTTCAAATATCTAGAAGTTTTATTTAAAAAATTAATCGACCCCTTCATAGTCAGAATACATTGACCCCCACCCCTCCCATGATGGGAGGGGGGCTCCCATCATAAGAATTCACCAGCCTGCCCCCTCAGACAGAATCCTGCAGACGCCCTTGATTCCTATTGGAACTTTGCCAACTTATCATATTTAACAAAATACTAAATAAAATTTTCACTTAAAAGCTAGTAGCAAAGAGAATCATTTACTGTATAATTTAAAGAAGATATTTTTTACTCAACTTTTAATGGAGAGGCAGAGCAAATTAATTTAATAGACAGCAAAACAGCCTCTTGTACAAATTGGAAATAGAAATACTAATAATTTAAAGGAAACAAATGTAGTAGTATTACATAATTTATATAGTGATAGTTTTTTTTAAATTTTTGTTAGCCCTTCAGGGGGGCGTGTGCACCCAGCACACCTAAATTGGAACCACTGATGTAGAAGATATAACATGAAATTTGTAAGGGTTTTAAGTAATTTTTATTAGAAATGAATTACAGTAACATATTCAAATTTTAGTGGGAGCGATGAAGTGTGAGGGGATTGGGGCTTAACTGATTTGCTGGCTTGCTCGTTGTAGTCAAACTTTAGGAGATTTAAAAAATAACTAACTTGAAATAGAATCCACACTTCAGTCGCCAATTCGAACATGTTCTGCTGCTTGGATGATAAGGGACATTTTTAAATAACTTTTAAAATATATTGGATATTCAGCTCATACCTAATTATTTTGACTCTAAAGTGGAATTTTTCTGGGGTATAATCAGGAGTGCCTATAAATTGTCAACTCCTCAATTACCAGAGATGGTGAAAATAAATCATTTCACCAACTACTTAACTACAGGGGTCACATGTCATGTCACATAAAGAAAAAATATAATAAAATAAAAATTGAAACACTTAAAAACCAGGTATCATGCCAATGTGGAATAGTATATCTTAACAACTTCAAAATTAAGCTTTGTATAATTGTACCAAGGTAGGACAATGATGATAATGCTTGAAGGAAAATTGAGACCTTTTAATTGACTATGGTTCCTTTCACAGCTTGTTGAAGATAAAGCTTATAGTCATAAGATGATGTGTGATTGGTACTTGTTTATTATATAGGCTCCACTTTCATTTCCAGCAATTTTAATATATTATTACTTTTAAAGTGCAATTCAAAATATGAGCAGCAAAATTGAATTTTTTCTTAGAAACTATACCATAGAACAATATTTAAGGTTCCGCACTCTCAGATGACATTTTAATTTTGTAATAATTTTTAATCATTGATAGAGTCGCCATGTATTCCATGAGACTTTTGTCTGCTCAATTTCGATTTTGACTTGTTGTTGTTGTTATTCTAGTATGCATAACTCACTTATATAGACCATTTTTGACACAACTTAATTATTTTTTACATCATATAATCAATCAACTTTATTTGATAATCAGATAACATTAATATCTGTTAGTCTTTGTATAACTTACGAGGTGATACAAAATTTAGTTAACAAACTTTATATATTTGTGATTTATTTTCTTTTAAAAATTAGAATAAATATTTCATAGTCTATCCTTTCATGAAATCATATAATCTATCCTCTTAATTATTAAGTTGTGAAATCCAAACATTATTCAATGATTATTTAACTAATTAATAGAACGAGATTGGTAGATTTCAAACATAACATAATAATGCATTTTAAATACTTTTCATATTTTCTTGTTAGCTTTTATTTAGCCTTGATTAAATTTATATTTTAAAATTTAATATTCAATTTTCTCGTTATCTTGTATTAGCCTTGATTGAATTTATTTTTAAAAATTTAAATCTAATAATATGTTAATTAAAACTGTCTTGATTGTTGATTGATTTTTAATAATTAATATTGTTAAGGTCCCAAAAGAAAAGAAATATTTTGTGGTGATTATGAGGAAAAGACCCCAAAATGTTTAAATTATGAGTTAAGACACACAGTTTACAGTTTCATCTATCAACTATAAAAGGAAGATGAACTTCAAAATTAATAATTTATTTTGATATATTAGGGAAAATGGATTTCTCTGTTTAAGTTTTTAGCATCACATTCTTTAACATCAAAGCAAATTACCTTAGTGACATTTTTATTCCTTAGTTCAAAAAGATTTGATGAAGTTAATATTTAAGCATTAGAACACTAGACCTTAACTTCAAAACCATGACAAACAATGAAATTCCACTAATTTCTACAGGATATTTTTAAATGTACATTTATGGGATATAGTGGGAGCAGAAGACTCATTCACTGTAATTAAGGATTTTAAGCAAATAAAATAATATATATGAAATACAAGAAAACCTTTTATTTAACAAGTAAATTTAATAGAACAAAACAACATATATTAAAAATATTATGACTATGGCCATTGACTTAAATATTCATTACAATAAAAATTAAATTATAAACAATCTAATAAGCTATTTACAATACACAAATGGTTATTCAAAGACTAGACAATTAACATTAATGTTTAAAAATTAAGAAACATAGAAAAGATAAAAAAAAAAAAGGATATTTAAGTACTACCACTTTAAGCTACATAGTTTTACCTTAGATTGTAAAATGATTAATTTTTAAAAATACAATACCTGCTATTATACTTCTATAGAACCAAATCATACCAAAATAAAATTCGATATTTCTTTTTAACTCTGAACCATTAAAAAATAAAACAAATCAAATCATAGAAATAATAAATTAATAAACATATAAATAAAATACAAAACAAAATATATAAGTACTATTGAATTGACTACAAAATTATCTCCAAGTTCAATGCATGGAGAAGAATACATTAGGGAAAAAAAAGTTTTAACATTTTGGTTTAAAATAAATAACTTATAATTATCAAAAATTAAGTTTTAAACATGTACGTCTGATTTTTTTGTAGATAATGAGGACCTGAAAAAAAATAAATAATATTAATGAAACAGAACCAAGGAATTTAGTAATTTTTATAAATTAGTAATTTATCTAATTATTAATTGATTACCAATCTCTCTAAAACATATTTAAAATAAAAATGTTGGGCAATTTTTAAAGTTTTTACGAACCCTTATCTCCTGGTGTTGGGGAGTTTTTTTTTAAAAAACATTTTGTTATTTATTATCTTTTTTTGCATCAAAGATTATAGTAGGTGGAAGTGAAAGCAATAAAACATACCTAAACTACAAAAAAAAAAAAAAAAAAAAAAAAAATTACTTACATTTCAGATGCAGACGGTACCTCTGTAGTACTAGTAACAGAATCTTCGTTTTGGGTATATTTACAATGTGAACAACTTGTTACGAGTTTAGTAACATTTGATACAAGAGTTTTAGTTTCTACAACAAGTTCATCCCACTAAAATAACATGTAGAAAAATAATTAATTAGAATAAATATAGAAAATATTCACCCACAACTATAGAAAGAATAAAGCTATAAAATTGAATAGACTTTATCAATTATTAAAAATTATGCAGTATAATGAAAAAAAAAAAAATTAAGAATAATGTAGGTGTAAAAAAAAAGATGAAAACATATCAACACTTTATATAATTTATATTTTTGCACGCACACACGCACACACGCACACACGCACACACGCACACACGCACACACACACACACACACACTATAAAATCAATAAATAAAAAATCATAAATTGAAAATTAATTAAAATAAAGTACATACTTCTTTGCTATGAGCTTTAATATCACTTTGTAATGTGCTGATATCATGACTGTGTACTTTTAAGTCATGACGAGTTGTGTTAATTAAACTTTTTAAATTTTCTGATTCATCAGCCAAGTTATTGATGGTTTTCTAGAAAAAATAACAATGATGAAGATTATATTTATATCAGGAAAATAAATATTCAAAGAAAAATAAAATTCACATTTATAACTTGATAGCTGGCTATAGACGAATATGTATATTTTTAAATAGGCCTAATCTGCATCTAGACCCTCAGGTTTTTAGAGGGTTTGTCTATTTCAGGCTCAAAAAATACATTTCTTTTTCCAGAAAGTAAAGTCTTTCTTAATCATTTGGTGAAAACCCCTTGAAAGTCTGAGCAGTGTAAAAATGCTCAATTAGTTTTTGAAGCAATTTCAAGCATTTTGACAAAACTTCACCAGTTCTCCAAACTTACTTACCTTCTACAGAAAAAATATAAAGTTGGGTAAACCATACAGTTATTGGCACTCAGTACAGTTATTGGCACCCCAATTTTAACTTAAAGAAATAGGTAAACAAGTCCTAATTTTATTACAATATATACATGATCTAATGTTTGAAGGGTCCTCTAAGTCTATCTATGCAGTAAGACTTCAACAAACTAACCATAGGGAAGATTTCACAATTAAATCCACAGGGTGCCAATAAACTACTAGACAAACTAGATTTGCCACTTTTAACAATGAATATTGCCATATTGAACTTTTGACCCAAAAAAAATCTCTTGAGTCTTTATGAGGATAGATAATGAGGAGCTATAGGAAGTTTCTATTTGATCCCTTTAAAAAAAGTATTTTTTTTTTTAATTTAACCACAGAAATGTAGTCTTAAGGGTGCCAATAACTGTACGGTTTACCCTATACCGTGATAAATGACAGGTGAATAAATGACCACATAAACTATAAATCTAGAAAAATTAAATAATAATAATCTAGTTTTATAAAAATAAGTAATTAATAAACAAATTATAATTACCTGAGCTTTTTGTAGTTCAGCAGATAACCATTTTACTCTAGACCAAATGGTAGAATTAACCAATTGGATTTTTGGCTTTATTTCGCCAATTATTGAAGTAACTAAATCATCTTTACCATTCTGATCAGATGGTAATACTTCAGAAGAATGCTTTTTTAATTCTGTTAATTCATTCTTTAATAAGAAATAAAATCCAAGTCAATAACAATAGCTTAGTAAATAAGGTAAAAACAAAAAAATGTAATAGTGTACACATATGGGATTTTTAGGTTAATATTGACATAACTACTGCATAGATATTAAGCAGATTGAGATGGGTGATTTGTGTCGCAAGTAATGTAAGAAAAGCAGGAGAATTTTTTTAGAAAATATCAATCATAAATCTGGTATGGATTATAGATTTTTTAGATCTTTTCAGTATGAGGGTCCATTATCAGAGGCACTGCTTTTTGAATGTACTATCCATTTCAATGTTAATTTATTCCATATCAACTAACAATCAATTTATTTAATTTTATTGATATTAGGGTCCATTATTACATTATCAAAGGTTTTGAAAAACACTAAAGACCTCAAGATTACATGGTTGTGTATTGATATACAACCTTATAATATAAACTTTTGGAGTTCTTAGATATTAGGAGCAATTATAATGTTTTGGCATAATAGTGCATTGAAGGCACAGATATTGAAAATACTACAGATTTTAAGACGGTTGAAGGGTACGTCCCAAGCCGTAAATGCTTAAATGAAATTTTGTATTTTCTTTTTTATAATAATAAAGCATTATTATTATTATTATTATTATTAGTATTATTTTAAGATTAATCTGTAGTATATTTATTTAAACTTTTAGGGTTTCTTTTGTTATACCAGTCAGTAATTATATTTTTGGAGGCATTATTTTCCAATATTTCTGAAATCCACATAATCGTCATTATAGAAGTAGTTAATTTTTTTTTTAAATACTATTTAAAATACCACATTTGTGTTTATACACAGATAGTGAGATGAAGCACCAATATAATTAAAAATATATGAAAGCAAAATGTGTTTGTGCAATATTAGAAACGTAAAAAAAAAACTATCACTCTTATAGAAGATCAAAGACACAATATTATTTGCTATTCTAATCAGAAAACATAAAGAAACAAAATATGTACATGACGATAAAATTAAGGATAAAAGGTTATTATGGAGTTAAATCATGACAGTTTAATGGTAATAAATAGGGAACAGATTTTACATATTTTTTTTCTGTAGGTTTCTGAACGTATAGGTTTCATGGCATAGTAAACCTTAAAAAAAAAAATTAAATTACGTGTTTTGAGGAAGATATTATTTAGTCACTCAAACAATCACTTTTCTGATATTTATCAAAAATGTGCTGACTCTTTGATACTAGGATCATTGAGATTCCGGGAAAGGGCTTTATAATAATTGTAGGGTCTATCCCAATCACTAATAACAGCTTCTTGCTCTAATTCCAAAGGAAGTGGTAAGTCATATTTTAACCCTCCGTTGGGCGCGCTGGGGCATTCGAACCGCAATCTGAACATTTGTCAAAATATCAGGAATACTAATTGAATCAGTGAGCTGAGGGTTCCAGATATTTGTAGACCGATATGTTCTGACAGCATTAGACGTTCTTGCCCGCCGTCTTACGGTTTACATCAGTAGTTATTTAGCCTTATTTCTAGTTGGTCTGTAAGTGTGGTCCAAACACCGCGCCTATAACATCTATAGAGGCCCTTTCATGTTATAGATTGAGACAATCTCTGCTGAATTATTTTATCGTTTTCTACCCTTTCTTCACAAATTAAAATGCAATTATTTTGTTTTTTATGTTGTCTAATATTGCTTGAAATATTTTTACACATACTATTATTTTTAGACTTGTTTTACTAAATTAATTATCGTAAAATTTAGCTGTGTATTTGATTATTTTCCTTTAAAACCTTGACTCAAACGTCTATGCCTATGTTTATAATTACAATACTCTATACCTTAAAATTTGGGTCAAAATGTTGGCAAAAATAAAATATGTGGCACCCCCAACCATTTCCTCTTCATTATAACCACGGTCAACCATATTCCACCATTATTCCTATGTTCATATGAGCAAATTTATCATAATAAGCAATTTATTATAATATCATCTCTATACATTATACTACCAATTGTATGTTATGTTTGTGTGTTTTTATCGCCAAAGCTATTTTAATTTTTTTTTTTTCCCATCCTTTTCTTTATACAACATACAATTTTCATTCATTAGAAATAGTATACAGCTAAAGCAATGAGTAAACAAAAAAAAAAAAAAAGAATAAGTTATTATTTTTTTTTCTAATAAAATATACAAAGAACAAAGATGCAGTCCAAACACCGGATGTAACTCAAATAGGAGCGCCCACAGGAGGGTTAATACAGATCTTTGCCGAGCATTAATTTACAGCATAAAATCAAACCTATTTATAAAATTGATAATCTAGATTTTAAAAGTTTCTTAAAAATATATATTAATAAGAATGTTCCTGATTAAAGCACTATGAGAAAAAACTATTTAAAAGATATTTACAAAGAAACTCTTGATAAAAGTAGAGGTATCGTTGAAACTGAGCCTTTACACAGTGTTGACATAGTAGTTTAAAAACTGTTATTCTGAAAGTACAACTACCCCTTTTATTTTAAACTTTTAAGTTAAAAGAAAGATCAACGGTCAATTCAAATTTAATAGGCATAGCATCTTTCCAATTTGATCCTATGACATCTGTTGATGCGGAAATAACTTTCAGCCGATTCAAAGCTCTTTTCAGATTGGATATGCTTTCCTTCTCATTTGAAAATATAAAAATATGATTTAATATGTAATGATTTTACTTTTTTTAAATTTTATAATTTTCATTTATCTATATGCATATTTATTGTACATGAAAATCTGCTCCCTAGTAATAGACCAAATGTACTACAAATATTTAAAGAACGTATCGTCGGGTGTATGGTAAACTAACGATCTGAAAAAAAAATCAGGTTTTTGAGATATTTGGCACATGAGCTGTATTTTATGTATTTTACAACCTGCCAACTTTTCATGATTAAATGTTTATTCTTTCCTAGTTAAATAAAAAGAAAAAAATAATCTTCCAACCCATTCAAAGCCCTGACATTATGACTATTACCAATGGATTCCTCACCTAAAATTACACGAAAGAGTTTTTGCAGGTTCGCTAGTTTACCACACACCCGACTATAGGTTGAATTATTCATAAGATATTTTCTAATTAAAAAAAAACCTGGCAAGAGTTGGAGAGAAGCTTTTTTTTTTTTTTTTAATGGTTCATTATCTTATGTTGAATTATAAATGGCAGTAAGTGTGTTTTTTAATCATAAAACCGGGTAAGATTCATTACGAATAAGATAAATACTGTTAAGTATGGTTACTTTGTACCATTTTTAATAATTTTTTCGATGAGAATAATGAATGCTTAAATATGATCTTTAAAAATATTTTTTTATAGTTTAATTTTTTTCTAAAAGAGCGCAACATTGGAAACTCCATTCTATAATGTACATATATTTTTTATTTTGGGGTAAAGTAGACCACCACTAAGTATAACTTTGCCCCACCTCAAATATTCCTATTTTAATGAACTGTAAAATGGGCTTGGGGGAAAGTAACCTGTTCTATTAAATGAAATAATATTCTTAGATAAAAGCACTAATTTATCATTTATCAATGATTTTTATGATAAAGGAACCGTGAAGATTATTAAAACATGAGAAAATTATAAACCATTTCTATTAAATGCCCTCAGAAATAGTATTTCTGAAGAATATCAGAATTCTAGATCATCAGAGTTCTTAAATATGAGATTTCTAGAAGTTAAAGGAATTTTCTCAGACATTGTAATGACTAACTTAAAAGTAGTATTGATGAACTTAGGCTTGGTGGACTGCTGCGGGTAGTTTAAATCGCAAGTAAGTATCCTATCTTTAGAATCTCAGCCAGTAGCAGACACGGTTTTATACTAATTTTTGTTTTGGGACAAAGACCCTAAAGGCCAAAGTAACCCAACTTTACGTTTACAAAGACCATATTAGTAAACAATCCATATTCTTATAATAGTAATATGACAATGGTTTTGTCATCATACTTAGATATTTTCAAATTTACTTTGTGCAAACTATCTAAAAAAAGCTGTTATGAAATATAACATGAAATAATATAATACAGTTTATTAATTGTAAAATAGAAATTAGATAATTTACATTGAATGAACTAAGATTTCCAGTCAGAATATCAATATTTTCTTTTAACTCTGATTGTTCGTTAATGATGCTAGATGCTTTGGACTTCATTTCCAGGATTTCAGCTTTAAAGGCTGCTATTGTTACTCCAACTCTCTCTAGCATATCTGGCACAAACTGCGGTGAAGGACATTCATCCAACTTTTTTTCAACCCTCGTTAAATTAATTTGTATTCCCATGATCTATAAAGAAATGAATGATAAAATTTATAATTTTATAAACATTATAAGGTAATTTATAAAGCAGGTTTTATAAAAATACTTGCATCATTCATTTACATTACATCTCCTCCTAGTACTTTACTATGCAAACAAAAATTAAAAGGTTTGCAGTTTCCACTTCATTCTATTCCTCTCAGACTTTTTGGAAAAATTTCATATTAATTGCTGACCACATAATTAGAACAGTACTTTGAAGTAAAATGTTAGCCTACATGAAGAATATAGCAGTGTCAGGAGGTTTAAGGTTAGAAGTATAATACATACCATTGGTGGCATCAAGGATATTTATCTTTCTTACTATCATTTTCATTTACACAGCACTGAATAACTGTTTTATACTTGGGTAGTGGGATGGCCGAGTGGGCAAACGCATTAGAAAGTTAGTCCCTATAGCCTATGGAAATGTATGACAGGAACCCAAAGATAGTAAGTTCGAAACCCAGAGCCAGGGGACATATAATAATACTCAGCATCAATCCCCTACCCTCTCCCTGGCCTGGGAAACACCGTACAGCCTACCAGACAATGAAGGGGAGGAACTAAAAAAAAAAAAAATAAAAGCTTTTTTATACTCTTTTGTGTCAGCAGTTCACTAAATTTGGCCACATTGTTAAGGAGGTTGGAGGTTGAGATGGACGTAGAAGAGTCACCTTTCACCTTATAAACACATCCATTCCCAGAAGCATTATTATTATTATTTTTAGCACTTTGATATCTGCTCATTCTATTCACTTTGTATTATAAAAATAAAAGCAGAAGTGAAATCCCTGATCTCTTTGTACATTCAGAAAAACAGAAAACATCGTCCCTAACGGCTCTCACAATAGGATGGCCATAAGTAGGTTAAGGCCCCCCTTCCACAGACTATGACAGTCTTCACGATGGAGTTTCCCAGACAAGTACTGTAAAAGAGGCAGCTAGACTTTACATGAAAGGGATGTATTCCACAACATAAGCCCCTGGCAAGAACTTTAGCAAATAATGTGTGAATGAAAACTATTCATGTACCAGGATTTGATGCAATAAATGCAACGTCCTTGAAAAACAGTTTTCATCTATATAAAAAATCTGCTGTTAGGAATATTCAGTTATTGCCTTGATATGGGATATTTTACAAAGAAGTGAAATTTGATAATATTCTACATGGTAGGAGACAGGGATAAGCATCTCTTCACAATAAATCACAGAGCAGAGATGCCAAAGCTGAAGTAGCTTGTCTGTTGTGTCAAGATATCGTCGTCACCATGCTACAGTAATGAATGTGCAACTAAAAACCTATGCATATTCGTTACTTTAGCATGGTGATGACGACATTTTCATATTGAAGGTAGATGTTTGATCACAGAAATTAATAGAATGAAAATGTTTGGGTGTTGTTTTATTGACAATACATATAGCGTTGTTTTATTGACAATACATACAGCTTCACCCTCAACTATTATCAAATCACCCTCATTAAAAAAAAGAAGTTCCATTTTAAATATTGCCATATCGATACTATAGACTCGGGAGACTTAATGGAAATAATTATAAAATTCACTAGCCCTGATTGCATAGTAGTGGGTGTTTACGTATCACACAGCCTAGTTCATTGACTGGCTACTGAGGAATGGAGGAGGTTACCGAAATTAAGCCAGACTTCAATGGCAAATGAGCAAAAAGGTATAAAAAATACACTTCAAAAATAATCCAAACTGTCCTTGAAGAGCAGAAGAGCTTCAAAACAGCGATTTGAGATTAAAGGTTAGAATCTCAGAGAGATTAAGTAAATGGTGGTCTGGAGAAACCATCATCACTATCCTCAACGTTGATGCGGGTCTGGGTTTTAAGCTCTGTCCGAAAGATGTGGAACAAGCAGCAAGATTCATGCTCAAGCATCAAAATCCGCAAACCATGCGAACTGAGTTATTGTGACAGAGAAAAACTAAAAGGAACTTCCCTCCATGGCATCTAGGCTAAAGAGAAAATGATTCATACATCATATACCTGAGCGGAGCAATGAATGCTGCCAATAAACATCTTTATTTGCTGGTACTACAGCTAAACCCTAGGGGGGAGGGAGCCAAGCTCTAGTTTGGGAACAACTGGCATAGATTCTCAAATAATCCAACTTGAAGAAAAACTGATTTTTATTTTTTTTTTTTTAATCATCTTCATGACTTTTAAATGGCTCGCTACAAATGAATCATCTTGCTCTTATTTAAAAGAAGAGACAAACACGCAAACATCACATCTTTTATTTTTTTAACCAACCAAGTTGTTTTAAAATAGCGGTGTTATACTGTGGGTAAAAATAATACCATAAAGATTAGATAGTTTTTTTTTTTTATTGCCATTCATGTGGTGATGGTGAAAAAAAATATTTTTTATTTTTTAAAAAAAAATCAAAATTATTAAACATTTGACGACTCATTACTCATTTATTAAAACAATTTATAAAATAGAAATTTAATTATTACTGAAATTTATTGTTTCTACCTCATTAACATACTTTTCATGTGTTGTTATTCAATTTTTTTTATTTTTCTGTATATGCTGTCAAAAGAGTTTTGTTATCTTATATCGTATTTAGCCCTTATAAAGATCTTATATAAAGTATAAATAATAATGCTCACATTAACCTATATTACAATAAAAAATAGAATATTTACCATAGAGGAAAAATTAGAGATCCTTTGAGCAACCATTTGTAATTGGTTATTTATTTCAGTCTGATTTTTATGCAACTGTTTTGTAAGAGAGTGACAGTTTTGAATCGACGCTGGAATCACATCGCCACTAGCTGAAACTGTGAAAGAAAAGATGAGTTATAAAACTAGAGAAATATAGAACTCAGAAATAAACACACAGCTCAACATGGTGACTGCAAAAATTGAGATGAATCGTTGTTTGTATGAATAATTGCCTAGAATAGAAACTACAAAGTTTTTTTGCAATAACATGCACAAATTTATTTGTACTTGACTTCAGCAAAATTGATAGGGAATTGAAATGTGGTTTCTCCAGGGTGTTAGAAATAACTGCTAAGAGGTTTGGTCAACTTGTAGGAAATATTGACCAAAAGGTTGACCACTGACCCTAATAAGCCATTATCCTAAGATAATAGACAATCCCTTAAAGCAGAAAGAATGAAAATTGGTGCAAAAATCACTCGTAAATTGTTTTTAACATTAATTTATGTTATTTCCCCCCCTTTAATTATATTTTCCTACAAACAGATTGTCACATTAGGTGTGCCGTTATTTATCACTGCCGGAGTATATATGTATATACATACTCAAAAACAAAATTAAATTGAAATAATGCAAATATATTAATTTAATCAGAATTCTAAATTTCAAAACCCAGTTATAATCAATGATACAGTTTGGAAATAGATAGATACAAACAAATCATTGATATTATTTTATAAATAACATTTGAGAATTAAATGATCACAAAGTAATAAAATAATTAGATTTAATTCAAAATCAGAAAATTAACAATACATTCAATTTGTCAACATATATATATATATATATATATATATATATATATATATATATAAACATATATAAACATATATATAGTACAGAAATAAACAAATTAAAAAAAAAACAACATGCAAATATGACCATACATGCAAAACAGTTATTAACCAAATTAATTATAACAACAGTATAAAATATATTTTAAACATTTAATACATGCAAAGAAGAAGCTTTTGTGTACTTCGGTAAACCAGTTGAAAATGAATATACTATTAGCGCTAACTATACATAATAATTATAAAATTATAAAGAAATGTGATGATTAATAAAAATTATACCAGCAGAATAATAAAAAATGTAAGAAAATTCAGGGGTCTTTTTTCAGAGGTCTTTTTCACTCCCCCCTTAGCTGAATTCCAATATTCTTCTTCCCCAGTAGACTTAGAAAGAAGTTGATCCTGCAGGCTTACTCCACCACTACCAGGGCCTTTGCATCCCCCATAGGATCTTTTAACTCCTACTCCTCCAACAAGTGCATCCAATTCCTTCTCTTCCTAATTTTTTTTCCTCCTGGACCACCTCGCATACCTCACACATGCCCACGACCTGACTCCTTTTTTACAAATCTGGGCTATTACAGAACATTAAAAATGTTTGCCACAGAAAATAAAGACTATAGAATATTACAAATAAAATAAAAGTTTTAGAATAACAAATAGGTACTAAATTCTAAATATAATGAAAATTTGTATAAATATCAACTTTTTAACATTAGGAATCAGGATCTAAAAGAATAATCGAGCAGCTAATGACAGTTGGTAATTAAATCTGTTTTTCATGATATATTCTTTTCCATGTAGTAAATATTCAAATTTCATAAATCATTTTGCTA
This sequence comes from Aelia acuminata, assembly GCA_911387785.2. Taxonomy (NCBI): domain Eukaryota; kingdom Metazoa; phylum Arthropoda; class Insecta; order Hemiptera; family Pentatomidae; genus Aelia; species Aelia acuminata. Next base: position 32,790,817 of record OU426980.1, read on the forward strand.
AATTAATTAATTATGATTGTACAAAAATCTTTATAAATTATATTTAGATAGTTAACAAAAAAGCTCATAACAGAGCATCCAATAACACCAAATTAATCTTCACAGGTAAATAAAAATTTTATAATAACCAATATTATAAATAACGTGATGTTAAATAATATAAACAGCAATTGACCATAATATTAATACAGTATTATCCCATTTATCCATCTTCGTCAGGACCTAGACACCGGTGGTTACACGAGAAAGCCGGTTAATATGGAGGGCATCAAATTTGAAAAACTTGAATATTATTTTAACTTTTATGTTATGGAACTACCAAAATACAACACACAAATTAATCTATAAAGGTTATTAATTCAAGAAGGTAACATTTGTTGGCCAATTCAATTTATCAATTAACAAAAATTTCTACAAACAATCTTGTCAGTTCTTAAGAAAATCAATTTTTTTTTTATAGTTTATACTATACTGGAAGACTTTTTAAAATTCCTTTTGGTCTTTTATTACTCTAAATTTATAAAAGACCAAAAGGAATTTAAAAAAGTCTTCCAGTATAGTATAAACTATCAATACTTAAAAAGATATGGAGATTAGTGAAGGCCATATGAAAAGAATCAACAGAAGATTCAAAGAATTACTGAACACGACACTGCAGCAAGAAAACATAGCAATACAGCAATACACCTGAAGATGAGGCAATGAGCCTCGAAACGTTGTGATGTTTAAATGTATTAAAAAATATATATATCAAAAAGGAAGAATGAATTTTTCACTGTAATTATAAATTTAGAATAATAAAAGACCAAAAGCAATTTTTTTTTTTTTTTTTTTTTTTTACGGAATCTAATGTCTTATCGACGATCTTTTCAAAAGTCAGTAATATACGAAGTTATTTATTCTTCATTTTTTAATGCAATAAATGAAGGATAAGGATATTGTTTCAAGAATCAATTTTTTTTCAAATAGCTTTGTTCTCTTGAGGTTCGGTAAATTGTAAAAGAATAAAAACTTGGTTTCTGCTACTCTGTTTCATTAGGGTGGAAGTCAAGTTAAATAAGCTTTTTAGTTCGTTTATTTGAGTTCAATTATGTTTTAATTACTTTTGTGGTATTCATTAAGTTCATGAAAATCATTTGATTTCCTTTTTGATATATTTATAAAATGGTTTAGGGCTTAAATGTAGGTGTCAACTATTAGAACAGAAATTAATCCATAATTTCAATAGTTGACATCGATGTCAACTACTGCCAGAATTAGCAAATAGTGTTCCATCTGGACGTGGTTTATGGAAGCCAGAGTCTGGATGGATGACAGGTGTCTTATTTTATGAATTTATAGCTAGTGTGCTCTATCCATGGACGATTGAGAGTAAAATTGTATTGTCAATAATCCTATTCCTGAATGGACAACCATCTCATCTGACTCTCCCCTCTTCCCAATTCTGCAAAGAACATGTGATACTTGCTATTAGTCGCACTCTATCAAAATGCTACACCTTTCATCTGATAACCAATGAATGTGGCCATCTTTAATTGTCTGGAAGAGTGAAGTTCATCATTGGAGAGTCTAAAATTGTGCAAACCCAACATTAAAAACAGAAACTTCTGGCAATTACTAAAATCTATTTATCATACTTGGTTAATGGGACGATTTCATGTTTCGTTTAAATATGTTTTTGTTTTTTTTCTCACTTAAAATTTTTGTGTGTAAAATAATTAAATTGTGGAAATTTTATTTTGTTTCAATTGGGAATTTAATGGGAATTTAGGCTCCTTAACTATTTTTCCCAACATCCACATCACCAAAAGATCAACGTCGCAAAAAACCTCATCCACCGTAGCCTGACCTTGTCCGATCCACAATTTCATTGTCATAACAAAATCCGCCTGAAAAATATCTTACAATCTAACGATTTTCCTGAGCACTTAATAAAAAACACTTATCAATAACAATGCTAAAACTCAAAATCTCTCTAACAACTCTTCACAACCTCCGATTTCTACTTTCCAATACAGATCTATCCCATATATCCCCATTCTCTCAAACAAAATTAAAAAATCCTTCTCATCGAGTTTCCCACACATGCGCCTAGTATTAAAAAATAACAATAAATTAAAAAATCTTTATACAAAACTCAAAGACCCTGTACCTCTCCTAGACAAGTGTAATGTAGTTTATCGTACCCAGTGCTCCACGCTTAATTGCAACAGTTGCTATATAGGTGAAACCAAAAATTATTTAAAAAACGTATTTATCAACATAAATACAGTATTTCCACGCGTAATTCGTCTACATCTAAATTAGCAGAACATGCCATTGCCCACAACCATTCCTTCGACTTTGAGAACCCCTCCATATTAGCAACTGTATCTAACCACGACAAACGTCTCCTCTCAGAATCCATTTTCATCCATCTAGAAACAAATAACCCGGTAAATCACAAAACAGATAAAGAGATAATTTCATCCACCTATTCTAACATCTTCCGCATCCTCAAATCCTAGTTTTGATTTCATAGGTACCTGCAATTATCTCTGTACCTCTTGTACTATTATTATTTTTTGTATTGTATGCTTCTTTCTGTATATTTTCCAAATTTGTATGCATTGTTACATTATGTATTATCTCATTTTTATGTTATTATTCAGTCCAGACACAACTATTTGTATACAGTACCATATATTTTGTTAGTTTTTAAATATTTTGTTCACTCAGTTTTCATGTGCCTTCACTTCAAAAGCGTTGGATTTCCCCGCCATAAACCTTTGAAGTCGGCAAACTAACCCCCTACCACTACCTCTCACCTTATTTTTACCTTTAGTCTTAGTATCCACCTGGACTCAGTAGGTAAATATCAGATTCTATTTTATCTTGTTAACCAGCCTCTTATTTTAATATTTATGTATACACCATCTTTTATATTATTATCAGTTCTGTAATGTATCCATTTATTGTCACCCTCTAGCATAGATACTCATATATTTGTTTTCTTTTAGCCCTGATGAAGATCCACAAGTTGGATCGAAACGTTGGCTTACCATAATAAATATCATTGTAACTGAAAATCCTGACCATCATTTAACCTATCGTAATTGAAGAACAGTTGACCATCTCTCATCTCTAATAAATAAAAAATATATTGACTTTTATTGCAGTCCTTATTACCTATTAAAAATCATAGGAAATCAAAAATTAATGCAAGTGTCAACTTTAAAACCATAAAGGTCAACTTTCCAAACCTTTGCATTTTGATGTGTCAACTATTGGTTCATTTTAGAAGCTTCTAAGAAATCATTTTTTATAAATACCGTAAATGTAGACCAAAGGATATTGTATCCCCAGTTTTCTAGAGGGATTGGCCTAATTCATAACAAAGATCATCCTAACATCAATATATTGGTAACCTGTACCACTACAACCCATCAAGGGTCTTGGGTGCAGTACTATGTAAGGAAGAGTACTGTTTCTTGGTCAGCGGTCGTGCAGGGAGGTGATTTGACCGTGATCACGCTCAACCGCCAGGTTCTTTCCCCTTAATTTTTCAATTAAGGGTACCCACTTTATAGAGGCTGGGTTTGCCCCAGGAGGGTCTCTCGGCCTACGAGACGAACTGTGGCGAATAATAAAGATTTCATAAGCCATGTCAGATTCGAACTCGGGACCTTAAGCACAGTAATCCACTGCCTTACCAGTGGGCTACCCGCTCCCCAATATATTGGTAAACAGTGTCAATTATATAATTTTTTTTCTTAAACTGTCAACTATTGGTACAGGTACCCTACATATTAGTATATGCATTAAACTTAATTTGATTAAAAAATAAATAAAATATAAGATGAATCATCATGATAGGATAAAATATTTACCTTAGCTCTAACTTTAAAATATTAAATGATTTAAACATTATTATATTAAAATATAAGGAATCGAGAAATTTTGTCTGTAATGTTTAAAGTAATCAGTTTTTTGTTTTTGTTTATTTTGCACTTCGGATTCTTCAGCTTTGCTAGCTTTTTTCTTTCAAAGAGCAAGTAAGAGCCTGGGTGATAAGGGTATCTTTTTCATATTACTTTTATTAGTTCCACTTTTTCTTTCCAAGTTAAACACGTTTTTTTGGAGCCATGTTAATAAATTGTTCCAGTATACATAAAACCAGATGCACTAAACTTCACTAACCCACAGGATGTCATATGTTAACTGAATAAACATTGTTTCAACAAAAACCTGTACGAGGCTGGAGGGGAATATAAAAAAATTCTTTAAAACATTAATGTTTTGTTAACAGTAAACAGGAAACCACACTTAGGCTTTGTTTTAAATAAGATTCTAGGAGATTACTTTCAACAGGCTACCTACTCTTAGCCTTTATAAGACATTACACGGTCTTTTCTGCCTCCTGTCTGCTTAAGATTGATTTTTTGCAAAACAAAAATAACTAAATATATGTCCATGTCTATCTATTAGAAGATCTGGTTATTGCTTATAAGAGATGCCCGTTTATTAAAAGTGTCCATAAATCCTCCCGAGCATCACAGGCCACACCGTTTTTCCATCAGTCAGTGCTTTTGTGGGATTGCGCTATATATATATATATATATATATATATATATATATATATATATATATATATATATATATATCTTACTATTTTGTCAGGACTGGATAGTTAAGGTTTTATAAATAAGTCTGTTGGTTTTTGGAAATACTGAGCAATTTTAGAATAACTCCTGTGACTGTAACATTATTGTATTTCACAATAGGTTGATTGATAGTAAGGAGTTCAGTTAAACATTTTTTATTTTGAAAATCCAGCGTTTCAATCCCTACTTGTGGATCTTCATCAGGGCTTCTGAGTCCAGAGTAATATAGAGACACTAGTTAAGTAGCTCCTCAACCATATGGCAATGTTCAACTTCCCCAACCTGGCTATGGTAATATGCAACCTGCAAAACCCAACTACAGTGGTGTACAACCTCAACAATCAACCTATGGGGGAGTTCAAACACCACAACAACCAACCTATGGAGGAGTTCAAACATCTGAACAACCAACCTATGGAGGGGTTCAAACACTGCAACAAGGTTTTGGAGGAGTCCAACATCCACAACCAGGTTTCAATTACACTTCAAATTGAACACAGATCATATACAGCCCCACACATAATGGATGTTAATAAACATAGCAATAAATTAAATTATTATAATTTTAATACTACAATTTTATTTGTATTTTTTATATAAGTTTTTAAAATATTGAGTCTCTATATTATTCTGGACTCAGAAGCCCTGATGAAGATCACAAGTAGGGATCAAAACGTTGGCTTTTCAAAATAAAAAATGTTTAACTGAACTCCTGACTATCAATCAACCTATCTTAAAGAATAACAATTGACTATTTCTCACCTTTATTGTATTTCACAATGACTGATAATAAAACTGAACATAATTTGTAAAATAGAAAAAATGTTATATCTATCTCATGATGGGTTGTTGTTTTTTTTAAACAAAAACGAAGATCAATGGTCTCCAAATATAGTTATTTATTGTAAAAACATACACTATTATGACATTTCCATCTTCAAGCCCAACTTTAGAATCATGGTCCTTACTGGATTTGTCGCCATTTATTGTAACAGCTTAATGTAAGTATGCTAGAAAACCCATTGCTTCACTGAAGCATAGTTATCCATTATAAAGTGAATATATCCATTATAAAGAGAATACATACAATTTTTGAAAGTTGCTGATTAATAAAGGTAGTTTATTTTTAATATGAGGTCATAATCAGAGTATTTTCTAGGTACAAATGATGTCCATCTTAATTTTTTAGTTGACCAGTCCTTTGAGCTACACATTTTAAACAATGATTTATTTTTAAAAAACCTTTATACTCCCCTTTCAATGATTAATTTTATCACAGAAAAACAACCTACTACTTTTCTGTTCTAAAATTTAGTTTTTTTTGTTTTTTTTTACCCCCATTTAATATCTTAGGAGAAAGAGCTTTAGGGAAAAAAATATTACAGACCCAACCTTATTACAGAAAGTACAGGATTGTAAAATTAATCATTCATCACATGTCTCTCTTTAGTCAAGAAAGTCCATGGACACATGACCCGGCAGAAGTGTGCTTCTCATCACAAAAGGTAATGCATGAATGTTTCCTTTACTGATTTCATTTGTTTCTCTATTTTGAATTATTGCAGTCTCAAAAAGCATTATAGTTTTAGATAAAGTAATTATACTTGTTTTGCTTTAAGACTTACCAGTGCAAATCATATTTTGCGATTATTATACTTTTTAAACATTATTGGAATAAAAATATCATCGTAAAAACAACAATAATTTTTTTAATATATCACTGGTGTTTGGTCAAAAGGGGTTAAGTCATCAAATGTGAGGCTTAAACAACGATTTACGAAGCTACTGAAAATCATTATAAATTCTTTATGATTGTATTTCTTTATTCCAGAATGATAAATGAAACTATATTCTTTCAACAGAGACTGTAATAAATTATGAATACCGAATAAATTATAGTCAATTATGAATTTTAAGAAAACAAGACAAAAAAAAATTTTTATGACTTAAGCCCTTTGCCTAAACATGAATGTTATATACAAAAACCAATAATAAACTACACGAAAATTTTTTTTTCAAATTCCACCCTATGAAATAAAAAGTGAAATTATTTTAAGAAAATTAAATCGAACATGTTTGCGGGTTGTATATAGTGGAGTATATGTTTGAATATGATGAAGCAATGTAATGACCATGTATTGAAGCTAATGTTGTTGTTTTTTTCAATAGGGGAGAGCGGGGTTGGTTGGCACTTTTTTGGTTGTTGATTCGTTCCTGTTAATATATTCCCAATAGGGCTGATACCACTGTAAACTCCAAGTATTAGAGTACTTCATGTATTTTTTTCAACACTTAATATTTAATACTAAGATCATAGAAAATTGAAGAATTCGTAAATCCAGAGTATGCCAATTAACCCCCTATGTGGGGCAGGTTGGCCTGAAAGGTAGAGTTGTGTAACCATCTCATTCAAGTACTGCCTGACACATATTATTGTTATTAAAAGCTGCACTCTAATGATATAATGATTTTGAATCGTTTTTTAACAGCTTTTAGGGTAAAATAGAATGATAATAAAAGTTTAGACTGTTGTCACTTTCTGCATAGGAAATATTGCTCTCATCCTCCTCGCTGGAACTAAAGAAAATTGGTAGTTTCACCTTTGTTCATGTTTACCTTGCTTTTGTGAATTGCTACTGCACCAACAAACCCCAGTTGAAGAGAGCCAACTAACACCACAGGAGAGATCATATGAAAGATGGCTGCCAGGACAGGGGAGAACAATCAAACAAGAAACTGGTTAGTCGAAAGGTTAGGTTTTTCAAAGGAGTTTGGGGCTATGAGAACAGAATCGGAGTCAAATATTTTATCATGCCTTTAAACCAAATTTACTGAAAATATAAGAATTACTTACATGTTGTAAAATCAATCAATGAAGCACACTCTTCTCTACGCTGTTAGCATCGGATTGAAAACTCAGGACAAGACTCCCGAGGTCGAGGGGGTCACATGGTACAATGGTGGGACCTTCACAACAGGTATGACGGAAACTATAAGCCTATGGCCAACCTACCCCCTATGCCAACCAACCCAGCTTTCCCCTACTATTGATGAGAAATGTGTTTTAGTTGATCTGCATACATGTAAATTATACAGCCCAAGCAATCAAGTCCAAAAATGACCATTTATCAGAAGAAATTGGAGGAAAATTGAAGTTTAGCTTTTAGAACTCACTGCCATTTGTTATTCAATGCAGTCTGTAAAATAAATAATACAACCAAAATTCATTTGTATTTACTGTTTAAAAAACTTTCTATAATGTTTTTGCATGAAGTTAGTACTTAACTATAATTCACTAAAATATGCAATATTTTTGAGCTAAAATTCATATTTGATTTAGTTTTTACAGAAATTTAATTAAAAACAATATCTAAAAGAATAAACATTAGCAAGAGCAGCTAATAAAGTTAATTCTATAACAACTCCCTCAGCTTTTCTTATGAAATATTCATGATAACCCAGCTGTTAAAAGGCTGATATTTTTGTTTTATTTATAACTAAAGCTCATAGTTGTAACTGAAACTCATAGATTTTTTTTGGCCATTTTTCAACAAATGTAACTTCTGTTACATACATATGTACATTATGTCCATCCTCACTTTTGCAAGACGGTTGATCAGGGTTTCTATCAGACAAAATTAAAAGCATTATATTCATAGCTGAATGGAACAATGTCATATGTATTTTCAATCCAACCATAAAATAAACCTTTTGAAGGACCCTCGCTCCAACACCATATTACTGACACCTAAATAGCTTTGCATACAAATTTTCAAGGTTTTTGTTCCAAAATGCAAATTCCATTAAAGCCTGGTGTATGGCCATATAAATTGTTGGGTATATAAATTATCTCCTTGGCTTAGTCCCCCTTGTCCCCATTCTTTGTTACCGCCACCTTTCCCCACTCTTGTTCTGATGTGTGAGCATGCGATTGTAACGTTTAGAGCATTACGTGCTTTTTACTCATTAAAAGTGTTATTCTCATCAAAACTGTCTTTTTATTATAATCACTGCCCAACATAAATGCCTTTCAATTTCAAATGGTTATTTGAGGTAGGTAAACCGGAAAGTTATTGACACCCTTAAGACTACATTTCTGTGATGAAATTAAAAAAAAAAAAAAAAACTTTTTATGAAGGGATCAAATTGAAACTTCCTTTAGCTTCTCTTTATCTATCCTTATAAAGAATCAAGAGTTTTTTTTTGGTCAAAAGTTGAATATTTTTACCATATGGCAATATTTATTGTAAAAAATGCAAAAACTAGTTATTGATGGCCCTGTGGATTTAATTTTGAAGCTGTGGCGGCAACACTGCTTAGGCGATATAGCCTGATAAATAATAGTGTAACCTCTCAGATGGTGATGAGATTGCAGGTTGGACATATAGATTAATTAACATATTGTAATGTTTGTTATCAATGTTAATAAAGAATGATTTAGCTTTATGTAGTAGTATCCCTACATACTGGTGACCACTGACGCCTTATCTTTTGAAACTACTCACATGTAAGTAAAAATTCTTGCTTTTAAAAATATTTAAAATCCAAGACCAGTAAGATGCCAACTGATGACGAAAAACAAGGATCTGTTATAAGGCAGGAAGTTCATCGTTTATCAGTTAAAATACCACCTTTCTGGCGTGATAGGCCTGACTTTTGGTTCACTCAAATAGAAGCCAATTTCGAAATCGCCAATATAGTTAAGGATTGTTCTAAATACAATTATGTCATTGCTAACCTCGAATGTGATATTATGGAACAAGTCAGTGATATTATCAGTTCTCCACCATACACCGATAGGTATAACGCCATTAAAAAGAAACTCATAGCAATTTACGCAGACAGTGAGGATCTCAGATTACGTAAACTTTTAAATGAAGTTGAGTTAGGTGACACCAAGCCGTCTCAATTACTTAGAAATATGAGGTATCTTGCGCGCAGTAAAATGTTTGATGAAGTTTTGAAATCATTATGGTTTCAACGCCTACCTGTTCCTTGTCAAACTGTATTAGCAGTTAGTAATGAACAATTAGATAAGTTGGCATTATTAGCGGATAAGATTATAGAAATTAGTTCTTCAGTTAATACTGTCTCTAACATAGAGTCTCAGATTAAAGATCTTACTGCAAGTGTTGAAAGGTTATAAACATCCATTAATTACAACAGGTTTAGATCTCGATCCAGGAACCATAGTGTCTCTAGAAACCCGGAATTCTGTTATTATCCTTATCCTTATTAACCTTTTTACCGCTAATGGAACACCAATACCTACATACGGTGAGAAGTTGATTTCATTATCATTGGGCCTTCGCAGAAATTTTCGATGGTCATTTATTTTAACCACAGTCACTCACCCTATTATAGGAGCAGACTTTCTTAAACACCATAATTTAATTGTTGATTTGCAGCATAGGCGTCTTATAGACGGCAAAACAAATCTTACTACTGCAGCTTTATCACACTTTAATGCTACAGGTACTTTAGATATGCTGACACTTAATACAAACGTACCTGATCAATTCAAAAATTTACTCCAGCGATACCCAGAACTAACTCGCCCACCTAATTTTCTCAAGAGCGGTATCGCTCACAAAACTATTCATGTCATAGAAACTGTTCATTGCCGTTTCCGCCGATTGCCCTTCTCTTGGGGCAAGAGAAGGTAAAGGTAGCCAAAAAGGAATTTCAAGTAATGTTGGACCTAGGCATCTGCCATCCATCTAAATCGTGTTGGGCTAGTCCCTTACATCTAACTAAGAAGAACGACGGCAGATGGCATCCCTGCGGTGAATATCGTCAATTGAACGCAATTACCAAGCCCGACAGATACCCTTACCACATTTGCATGATTTTGGAAACTCCCTAGCAGGAAAGAAAATATTTTCTAAAATCGATCTGCTCCGAGCGTACAACCAGATACCCGTAGCTCCTGAGGATATTGAGAAAACAGCAATTATCACCCTGTTTGGATTGTTCCAATTCACAGTAATGATGTTTGGTATGAGAAATGCTGGCCAAACATTCCAAAGATGGATGAATGAAATTTTAGGTGAGGATAATAAAATTCTATGGACTGCGGAACTAGCAGACGCATACGAACGCTGTGTCAAATGTCTGAAAGAAGCAACCTTACTCAGCCATCCTCACCCAGATGCACCACTCGTACTTCAGGTAGATGTTGCCTCTGATGCCTCTGATGTTGCCATTGGTGGAGTGTTACAGCAAATACAGGATGATGCATCCCAACCATTGGCGTTCTTTTCCCGAAAATTAAGTGACACTGAAGCTCGCTACAGTACCTACAGTACTATGTTCGAGAACTGTTAGCTATTTATTCAGCTATTAAACATTTCCGTTATCTTGTAGAAGGTCGTGAAATTGTGGTTTATACAGATCACAAGCCTCTTGTTTACGCTTTTGCCCAAAAGCCTGAAAAAGCGTCACCAAGGCAATTAAGGCATCTGGATTTCATATCCCAATTTATAATGGACATCAGACATGTTCCTGGCAATGAGAACGTGATTGCCGACTACTTATCACGACTTGAAGATTTAGCTGACGTCGCTCATCAGCAAACTACCGACCCAGAATTACAGGAAATTTTGCGAAACCCTGACAAATTTTCCATAAAATTTTTAGAAAAACCAGTTCCTGGACTTGGAATCATGATTTACTGTGATGACAGAAATCGCCCATTTGTTCCTTTAGCCAGCCGTCGAACGGTTTTTAATCTAATACATAACCTATCTGACCCTTCTCCTAAAAGAACTGCAAAAATGGTCAAAGATCGTTTTGTTTGGCCTTATGTCGATAAAGATATTCGTCAGTGGTCAAAGGAATGTACCAATTGTCAACTATCTAAAACTAGTAGACACACGCGTAGTCCACAAGGATAATTTCCACAAACAAACGGATAAGAGGTTTGACCAAGTGCACCTAGACATCATTGGACCATTTCATGTTTCACAAGGTCAACGATATTGCCTAACATTAATAGATCGCTTTAGCTCATGGCCAGAAGCGATACCTATTGAAGACATCACCGCCGAAACCATAGCTAAAGTGTTTGTTAGAGACTGGATTTCACGATATGGTGTGCCTACCAGCGTTACCACTGATAGAGGTCGGCAGTTCAAATCGGATCTGTTTCGGGAATTGAATACCTTACTCGGCACAAAGCACTTCGGAACAACAGCTTACCACCATGCCAGATGGCACCATTTCTTGTTGAATGTTAATAAAGAATGATTTAACTTTATGTAGTAATATCCCTACAAAGCCTTTCCTATGGTTATTTTGCTAAACACTTACTTCATAGATGACTTAGAGGACCCTTCAAACAATAGATTCATGTATATCTTGAAATAAGATTAGGACTTGTTTACTTATTTCTTTAAGTTAAATTTTGGGGTGTCAATAACTGTACTGAGTGTCAAGAACTGTCTGGTTTACCCTATGTAAATTCAGTTGAAGGTCTACTTGGTGTTAACCAAGTTACCTTCTTTGGAACGAGATTTTACCTCTCAATGCAGAATGAAAGTACAGAAGCATTTTGACTGTCATATTGTATATCCTAATATTCTGTACATTGACCACGACAAATATGATTGTATGTCGAGTGATGTATTTTAGAGTAAATAAATTTTTTATTAGTTTACTCTTGTCATCACACCTAGCATACAGTTTTAGATTAAAGACAATGAAGATTTAAATATTTAATCTTCAAAAAATTAAAAAAATCAAAAGCATTAAAGGAAAAAAATGGGTTATTGTATGATAATTTAAGTACAGTTAACTAAATTAAAGACTCTACTGAATTCAGAAGATCTAATGACAGTGTCAGATCAGCTGAGATACATTTTTACATCTACCCTCGCACTCTTCTCCTTTAGGAGATCAGACAAAATGCAAGTTTAGGCTGACCTAAGGTTTTTAGCTGAAACCAAAACTTCGGTGGGTCACTTAAAAATAGCTTTGTTACTTAAAAAAACAAAAATCAAAATTGAAAAAGTGACCGATTTCTTCAAATGCTTTTATAATTGACCCATTTTTTCAATTTTTTTAATATGCTGAGTTGCATTCCTGTTATTAACAGGCAGTGACATTCATGAGTATGTACGTATTCATTCCAGCATGATTTCTGTTAACTTATGTAAATACATATTTTTTTCTTTCTAATTTTTTTAATACCCTTATTTTGTATTTTAAAACTAATATAAAGCTTTCAAGGCCCTTAGGTAAGAATGTCCAGAAGAGGAATATTGTTTTGCAAACGGTTTTTTAAAAATTTTATTATAGACTTACTTTATTTGGTTAAATGCTGCACACCGTATTCACAAGAAAATGGAATATAGTATTCCAATTTAAAATATTTTTTAAATATTTACGTTGAATAAAGTAATGTGCTCAAAGAAAAAACTAATATCATCTTGACAGACTGCTTTAATTTATTTGTAATAATGAAACAATGGTATTATATTACAGTCTCATGCAATATATATTTTCTCACATTCCTTTAATTTGGTGGACGTTTCAGACTGTCGTGTCCATATTCATCACCTACTCGTTTTGGATATTAAAAAATTAGTATTCTAATTTAAAGGAATGTGAGAAAATATATATTGCATGAGACTGTAATAGGATACCATTGTTTCATTATTACGAAAAAACTAATTTTCAAGTGTTTACATCTTTTTTGTTGCCCACTATTATTTTTTATATAATGTACAAACTAGACAGCCAATCTTAATTAAAATTTTAGTGAACAGTAAAAACAGAAATTTTCTAATTCTTTTTATTTAAACTCTATGAGCGATTTTCACTAAAAAAAAAAAAAAAAAGAAAACCGGAAAAAAATCAAACAGGGGGAGAGATAGAGATGCTGCTGGCAAACAATAATGTATCATTTTAGCATGTTTAAGCAATTTATAGTGCTTTAATTTTATTTAGTATTTTAATCAAAATGTCAACATCACAAAATATTTTATTTTGGAAAACATTAGAGGCAATAAACTACATTCTGAGCTCTATGTGGACATTTTCCCACGATTAGAATACAGCTGTATTACCCGGCTTCGCTTTGGGAGTTGTATGATATTTTAATAACAAAAAAACTGTAAAATATAATATAGGGGCTAAGGGGTTGTGGGGAGGTAGCACCTTCGTTTAGGGTCAAACTAAGGGATTGGTCCTCCTCAGATCATAGGGGAACAGCTGAGGATGAAAAGCGAAATATCCGAGGATGCTAGTCCCAAGACCGTCCGTGCGCGACCTAAGTCACATCCTGCTTGAGGTGGCCCTGCTTTTACCAAACACGGCGAACCTCGACCGGGAGGTCATAAAAAACATCCCTGGTGATGAGCAGCAGCTTCACCGGAGCTGACATGGGGCCGAAAACAGTAAGAGTTGGATGGGCCCATGAACAGACATCTTCAGGTGGAGTAGAAGACCAACAGTACGGGCTGGAGAACTGCGACGGAACCTCACCCTTCAAAGACCGCTGAAGCCGGTGGAGTTCAACCACAAGGTGCAAATAGTCTCATCACTCACTTGAGGCAGATGAAAAATAGGACTCCACACACTTACTCCCCATCATGGAAGAACGCAGAAGAAGAATATGATATAAAAGGAAAAATAGACCAAAATTAACCATGATTAGAACAAAATTAGAACCTTAGTGAAACATCGGTTTTAACTTGGTATTTGTAGTAAAGATTTGAGATCTGCAGAGTCTGCCCCCTAATAAGGTACCCTATACACTTTATGGGGGGGGGGGGGTTTAAAGGAAAACTGAAAAATTAATTTTGCTGCAAATATGTTGAGTAATGTATCATTTTTGATGGTTTCTGTGATTCTGAATCCAATGAGACCATACCATGACGATGCAATGAACAGATTATCAGTTATAAGAAATTATAGTTGAAAAATCTGATTAAACAGTTTATAAAATGAAATTTCAAGTGTATCTTATTAATATAATATACATCTTATTAGCACCGACTAGTGTGGGCTCGATCTCCCTCTCCCCACAATGCTGCTGGTATAATCAGTGATAACTTTCAAACTAAAGGCTGTAATGCCATGTGAATTTTCCATTCGATTCAGTGATGTAAAAACTGTATGACACTTTACATAACTATTGATACCTTACATTACAACAGCTTTTCCATAAAAAATTTCATTCTAAACATTACTTTAGAAAACATTCAAAATACAATCTAGTTAATCAATTTTCTATAATCGTATTTATTCATTGCATGATTTAGAGACGGGCATATCTGAAGTTTTCAATCAAATGTACACCTGCCCAATAAACCATAATATTTTTTAACTTTCTTGTAGGGTTTGAGAATATTTTATTAAAATTGTACTCATATTTAGCTATAGGTTTTCAAAATAAAAATTATGTAAATATTAGCCCCTCATTCAACATGAAAATCTAAAATTGACTTATTTCTTATTATATATGCACTTGAATAATCATTTTGTTAGCAAATATATCAACCATAACAACCTGTTGTTTTTCAATTACTATCTGTTACAACTTTCGATCGGTTGAATGTATTGTCAAAGAAATGTTCCTATTAGATTAAGAAGCATAGAAACTATCAAAAACAAAGCATTACTTGACCCACTTGTAGCAAATTTCATTTTTTTAAAGACCCTTTCAATCCCTCTTCCATTTCAACCTCCCTAAAGAGTAGGTGCTCCCCCTTAATTCGGGCAGACTCTACAGATCTCAAATCTTATAACTAATACAAAGTCAAAACAAAAGGTAAAGAGGTAATAAAATCCTATTGAAAACATAATCTAACTATTTGAAATACTTCTTTAAACGACTTTTTTCATTTTGCTATCAGGATATCTTTGTGTAAATTATTCGATTTTCGTCTGGGTTACGTTTAATATGAACCTTTCAATTGACATGACACTATAATTTCACCAGTTTAAATAGTATTTCTCTTTGGGAAATTCACAACTTTTTATTTTGTATTTATATTTTAGTAAACTGTTTATATATATATATATTTTTTTTTTTTTTTTTCGGTTGGCGCATTAGACCTAATGAGACCTTTGGCCGCGCAGGGTGGTCAAGGACAGTGACAAACTGGTCTAGGTCCAAGGATTATGGTAGCTCAGAGTCAGCAGGCCCCGACGACCTATATTTCTTTCCCTGAAGCATACCGTCCTTGAGCCAAATCTCCGGGCGGTTACTGACATCCTGGAGAACTACACCACGATTCTCGATGAGATACACAGGGAAGGTTCATCACTCCTACGCCCGGTCGGTGTGAGTCGCCTCCAGTAGGCTGACGGGCCTCACATACCTGGGGGTGGGGGTAAACTTGGACTGCGTGGCATTCATTGGTGGGCGGTCACCCGAATGGAGCGGTCACCCATCCAAGTACGAACCACGATGGACGTTGCTTAACTTTGATTACCTATTGCAAGCTCCCTTGTCCACTCGGCCATCCCGGCCCCCATATATATATTTTTTTTTTTTTTTTTTTTTGTTTATTCTGATATTTATTGATCCATATCCTTTTTATTAATTAAAAAAAAAATGTCTTGTAAAAACTGTCAATATTGTAATAAAGGCTTTATTCATTCATCCTTTTATTTTAGTTTAAAAAGCCTACAGAAGTCATGTTAAGTTCCCAGGAAAATGGAAATGTCTGATCCTATGAGAGTTTCTAAAATGAACAAAGAGAACAAAATCATATGATATTATAAAATTATGGAATACATTTTTAAATTGAGATACAAAATAAACTATGGAAGTATCCAGAATAATGTTAAAAAAAAGTTCACCTTTCTCTGTAATATTTCTCAAAGTTCGCATATCAGTTCTCAAGTATGTTGCTGCCCAAGTAAGGCCAAATATCCATAATAAGTTTCCAAGGAAAAGTAGGCCTAATAAAGGCCAACATTTAGATAATGTGATACATGTTTTAGAGGATGCAGAACTTAGGTTCTGATTTACAGCAGGGGTTCTTGAGCGCCTATTTCTAAAAATTAAAAAAAATTAAGAGTTAAGAAATATCATTACTGATCTAGACATTTGTGCAAAAGTGAAAAGAATATTAACAAAATAATTTCTTAATTAATTCTCTCAGGCAAAATGTTATCTCCACTATTCCTCTAAGGCCATTATAGAATAACACAAAATATCAAATGGTGTGTCACTCCTAAAATCCTTCTAAATTGGTTTCATTGGCAAACAAGTTTTCATTTGTCTCATATTGGATTGTTTCATATGAAACTTAATGAAAACAAACAATTTTTATTTAAAATGTTGAACCTAATTTTTTATACATCTTTCCCAATGTGTTATCAACTTTTAAATCCCAGAACTGAAAAATTCAGGGTTTTGTGATGAAATAAAGTCAGAAAATGTGTTTTTGACCTAATAAGCATTTTCAAAAATTTTAACTTTCTGAAAGAACGGTATATATATAGGAGAAATATATTATTAATTTTTGTCTGTTATAATAAATATTTTAAAATTATAATAATGAATTTCATTTAAAAAATTGAATTAATATGATTATTAGCTTTTGACATGTGTCTTAGACTTTCGTGGATACTTAAAAATGACCTGACATATGCATGTTTTCATATATAATTTAATTTTTATCACAAATTATTATCCTTTTGAGAAAAGGCTCTTTTTTTTTTTTTTTTTTTTCAGATTCAACGCCGGCCATATTCTCTAGGTGAGCCAGGGAGCCGGAGGGTTTTGGGCCATCAGTGAGCCGGTATGTCCCCAGGACATAGTTGGCCATCAGAGTCGCCAAACAGTTTGTTAACCCGCAATACACCAGTGAAAAGCGCTGTTACCTTTCATTTTCGTTATTATGTTTTTTATGTTTCATATTACTCCTATAAAAATAAATTAAGAATTTGTTAGAATGGTTTAGTAAATTTATAATTAAACAATTCTAAATGAATTTGAAGTAAAAAAAAAATGAAGAGTAATTCCTTTGAAAGTGAAACTAATTGTGGGTATGGCAATTTTCAGTTAAAAAATCATCATCAAATTACTGTAATACATTATTATTATTTTCTTTTCTTTATAAATTTTATTTTTAAAAAGCATTATGTATAACAAAAAACAACAAATAATATTAAATAATGAGATTATTTACAAGATTTTAATTAATTACACAAATGTAATCCTATACCTAATTATTTTAATACCAACTATAACTAACACTATTTACAATTGGTTTGTGACATGAAATTCAAATAAATTAGTATAAACAAAACGAAAAAAAAAATTCAATATTCAGTTTGTGGTTGCCCAAGCGCAGTTTCAGCATCGACAAATTTCCTCATTTGTAAAAAAAAAATTTGTATATATAGTTTTTTGTTCTTTTACTAATCCACTGAAACTGGATAATGTAATATAATAATATAAGTAGTGAGAATAATTTTCAAATTAGACAAAAATTGAATGAAAACTTTAAAAATCCACAACTTTGGGTACAAAGTAGCTAGGAGGAAACCAAAAACGCTGAAATAACCATTATGAACCAGTGCAGGTGGCTGACTAACTAAATTCAAAACTTTCCTACCTGGCCATCGCTTTTAAGTGGATAGAAGATACCTGAGTCTCTGAGACGTAGTTGGCCACCTGGGCTCGCCAAGTGGTACGTCCCTGGGATGTACTTGGCGTTGAATGTGTTAAGCAGTGAAATGCAAGTCTCATGGGCACTTCATGATCTTAATGAGGGGCAGCAGCTGAAGAGTTATAAAACATGCACTGCACTGCTTACAAGGCAAAAAACTGAGCTTTTACTCAGAAAAATTTTGACACCTGCCAAATGTAATAACAATAATAATAATTACTCATTTTTTCCCAGAAATGACATTAACATAATTCAATCTGCTTTATAAGATTGATAAGATCTGAAGTTACCAATTATTATTTACCGACCAAAGTGTATTTTATTTATTATTGTTTGTTTTAACTTCCCTTTATGCTACTAAGGCTAATCGGACGATGCTACAGTGTGGGTTCTAAATTTTGCCTATCCAGGTATAATTAGGATAGAGATCTTAACCGAATACATAATCCTATCCGAGGATGGCAAAGTCAAGGACTTTTTACTCCCTTTAAAAAATCCTAGGGCCACCTCGGAACGAGAATCCGTGATCTTTAGTATTGTAGGTTGTTATCTATGCTAACCATTACACCACAGGTGACCCCCAAAGTGTATTTTTTATTAGTTTTATTCAAGTTAATCCTTTATCCTTAATCCCTTGGGAAATCTTAATAATCTTTGATTCGAAGAAGTAACAGTTTCAATTCGGCAATCAATTAAAATCAGGAATAGTAGCTGCCAAATTAGATTTTACTTTTATACTTCAAACATTATAGTTTACTTTATTAAATACACTGAAATACAAATATATGCATTAGCAAATTTATTACATTTATTAGCAAATATGAAAAATAAAACTTGGTCAATTACATCTGAATACTCTGATTGTAAACATATTTAGTCTGCTGTAAAAAAAAGAAGTATGCAAACAAAATATGCAATTGCATAAAAATCTGAGCCCTACTTATCTCCATATGTTAAATTTAGACAGAAATTGTTAATGAAGATCATTGTTTAAAAATTACATCCTGGAAACAACATGGAGCTATCACAGAAAATCATCACAACCTCGGTTATATACTGACAAACTTACTTGTCATGTGATAATAGTGAAACCAGTTGTATATGAACATAATCATTAAGAATTCACGATGGACTTATACACAAATTAATCAAATTCAGATTCCCATCATATTTAGTCTATATCATCCATTCATATCTCTCCAACAGACATTTCTACATACAAATTAATAATGCAACCTCCAGCACTCTTCCTATCACTGCTGGTCTTCCACAAGGTTTCTTGTCTTTCCCCAATTCTATTCAACCTATTCACATCCGATTTTCCATCTCACCCACATGTAATTAGATCCATGTACGCTGACGACACAGCTTTATACATCTCTTCCTTCAGAATAGATACAATAGTAAATCGACTACAGCAACATTACAAAAAAGTAAACAAGTATTGTCTCGATTGGAAATTGAAAATCAACCCCAACAAATCAGAAGCAATAATTTTCACAAAACGCAGACCTCATTTAAACCACGAAATTAATATTGACTCAACTCGCATACCATGGTCAAAATCTGTTAAATATCTTGGTTTAATGCTTGACAAATCCCTCACTTTCACGGAACACATAAACAGGAAAACTGATGCAGCAAAAAAAATGATTTACAAAATGTTCCATTATTTTAATAAAAAATCCAAACTTAGCCCAACGCTCAAGCTTATTATTTATAAATCCGTAGTTCGTTCATTAATAACCTATGCCTTACCTGTATGGAGTTTAACCTGTAAAACCAACTATAAAAAACTTGAAAGAATACAGAACCTTTGTATGAGAATCATTAACACTATCCCTGTTACACAAAAATATCTACCATGCTCAAAGACCTAGATCTGCCCACAATCGAACAATTCGTCCTATCATATACCTCCAAATATTTCAGTAATACAACAGCCTCCACAAACCCATTAATACAAGAAATAGGAAACTATAACAAAAACTCACTCAAACGAACCAAACATATATTATTAAACTAATCATTTCTGATGCCTTTATTTCTTCCTTGTTTATGTATTTATTTATTACCTTTTGAAGTTAATTGTGTTCATTTTAATTAAGTTAACTCTTTTTTAATTTAGTTTATTTTTATTTTGTGTAGGTTTTTTCTTATTTTTTCCTACTGTCTAACAATTTTTACCTTTGTTTGCATTATAAATAATCATCAAATAAATATAAATTGTTGATTTTAAGATATAATAATATATCCAAAATCATGTATAAACTTGTATATATGTATGTTGTAAAATTTTATAATTAATAAAAACTTTTCTCTCTCTCTCTTAAGAATTCATAGTATTTTCTGTTTTAGCAGGACCAAAAAAAAATTGATAATCTTAAATGGGAGTTGGTCCGCCATCAGTGGGGCTGGAAGAAACTCCTTGTTTTTAAATAATTTTATCTAAAGAGAAAAGATTAGTTTTTAAATAATTTTGTCTAAAAAAAAAATATTAGTTTTTAGATAATCTTATCAGAAGAGGAAAGATTATTTCTAAATAATTTTATCTAAAGAGAAAAAAGATCATTTCTCTTCAAACACAATTATTTAAAATTACAAGTTGCATTAAACTTAACAAATACCCTGTTAGTCAATATTAAACTCAGGCAAAATAAAATGCTTTAATAAAATAAGATTAGAATTTCGTCATCATGTATCTCTTCCTAAGAAATACGTATATATGGTTTAGTAAATCAAAAAGTCCTTAGATACTGAAACAATATCGGTCTTAGAGTATGTGCCTCTTCTGTTAACCAATTCTGGGCCCCTCTATACAATAGGTATAAGTTAAACCCTTTAATAAGTGTATATAATAAAGGAGACACTTTGCCATGTTTTTTTGAACAGCATTCGTTTTGTCTTCACATTTTTTGTCTCATAAAAGTGCTCAAAATAGTTCTTCTTCTTTTTTTTTTTTTTTTTTTTGATGGTTTGTAATTCTATAAGTTGTTTTTTTTTTTTTTTTATTATAACTATTATTAGTTACCATGGAAACAATTTTCATTAAATAATATGAAAGTAGAAATTTTTAGTTTTGTCCACAACAATTACATTCTATCTACATTCATTATTAAAGATTTATTACAATATATACAATTCATTAACTAAATATTATTCTTTCTAAAATTCACAGCTTTCCAATGGAGATTTTAAATACATATAACAACTCATATAACCGGAAATTGAAATTTGCATCCTAATGAACTAACTCCAAATAAAGAAATTAAAGGAACTTTATAGGAAGAATTATTCATTTGCTATTTATGCCCCATCAAACAATTTCAATTATGATAAAACCCACCTCATACTTTAATATGAGGTGTTTGTTGAAATTGAATTACCATAAAGGCTTTATTAATTTAATAAGGGCACTTTACGATTTTGACTAAACATCGATCACACCACATGAAGTTTTCTTTAATAAACTTCATGCAGTGTGATCAACATGAGGTGTTTAATCAAAATTGTGAAGTGCCCTTATTAAATTAATTAAGTACCCCTTCTGGTAACTCAATTTCAACAATCCTTTGGTTTACTTTGGGGGCACATACCTATGTACATTAAATACCTAATTCCAGTTTCATTTATACTGTGTTTGAGCTAGTCTGTTCCAATACGCACATGCTGATGATACTATTGTAAACAAACACACAACATTTTGCAATGCTTGGTAGCGGCGACCCCTAAACCTGCATTTAAAGAAAGTCAAAAGTTCTTACGATTGCAATACTTCACCTTGATATACATTTCATAAACTGGAAAGTGAAAGTAAAAATTGGATTATCTAATAGGAAAAAACACACAGACTTTTGTACCAACCCTATCAATAAAAACCATTAAATTTAAGCCTAAACATTTGATTTAATAATGATATTTTAAAATAGGATGTTTAGGGCAGGAGTTTGCCTCCACAGTATCATCAGTATCAATAAAAAGCAAAGGTGCAGTATTAAAATAAAAAAATACACTAAAGATGTTTTAAAGATTAGATAAAGAATTATTTAACATTCTACTAAAAGTATATTGATAGAGAATGGATCAATTTTTACCTAGCCAGTTTTTCACTCAAGCATGATGTAGAACCCAAAAATATAAAGTTTCCACTTAAAAATAAACATTCCTTATAATATTTATTTCTATATTTCAATTTCAGCCTGAAATCTTTTATTTTCTCAATAATAAATTAATACTTCGACTCATACTAAAAATGGTCATAATAACAACGGGTCCAGTTAAACAGTATTTTATTAAAACAAAGGTAGACAATTTCATTTACCTTCTATACCGCCTTCTTTCAGGAAAATGCTCTATTTGCGATTCATCGGTACTAGTTTTGCTCGGGTTGAGAGCAAGTAATTCGTAAGTATCTGTAAAGTTTTCCATTCAGAACGATTCCTTTTAATCATAACCAAAAATAACAAACAAGTGCTTATAGTATCGTTCTATGAAATCGCCGAAAAAATAAAACACGACCGAGATTTGAGATTATATAGATAACTACTAAAGTCAATAAGTTCGACAAGAAAACATGAAACCTACATGGGACGCTCCTTGTAAATTTTGCCTTGTTTTCAATGTAAGGGCAGTTATTAATGTAAACAATATGTCCAACATCCATCATATCCCAGCGGAGGCGAATCTTTTAGGAAGAAAAAAGTAACGTTGAAGAATAATTCAAAACGTTTAAAAATCTATCCTAAAAGTTGTAAAATATTGACATAAATATTTAAAAACCACAAAATATGGAAAATAAAAATGGTTTATATCATTGTAAAAACCATTTAGAACGCCTATACGTGCATTTTTAAGCCTCAAAAGAAAATATGTAACTACATGAAAATTCCATCCATACAGGGATATATACGGATGTATATTTGCAAATATATGTAATAATAATATGAAAATATGGACGGAAAAAAAATAAATTAAAATATGAACTGAAAATTAAAATACTTAAAAAGTTCAGTATTCACATAAAATATAAATATACATTTAAAATACTTATAAAATGTCAAATGTAGTTAATAAAATTTTTGGAAATATAAGAACACATATTAAACTTCCTCACCTTTGCCATCAAAAACGTTGCAAATAAGATGCATTCTATGATTTTCTTAGGAAAATCCACGATTCCGTCGAAGTAAACCTTTTTATTTGCTGAACGATCTTTCCACGTCGACTGACGTGTCAGTAGACTTATTGTCTACGCGTTTCGCCGTTTTCAAATGCTTTAAAACCGAAAATCGTTTATCCATTGAAATTTTTGCACCACAAACATACAGGACACCTTCACTGTCGCATTTAAATGTTTCTTCTGCAAACTTCGCGACGTGCTTAGCGGCTTAGTTTTTTTTGTTTTCTTTCCTTCTTTGGCATTTCACACATTAGCTATGAACTCATCACTAAATTTATAAATCCCCTGAGGCAATATAAGCATTGTCCAGGATGGGGTATCTAGATAACAAAAGAAAGGGATCAAAATTTCTGAGAACTGTCAATATTATTTTGTGCCTTTTGATTTTCCAAGAAATTTTTAATCCCTAAGTTCATTCTCTGCTTAACACTTTATTCATTTATCCATTATTATAACTATATATTTAACTTATTTTATCTCTGCTTAACACTTTATTCAAGCATTAACAATCCTTGAACCATAATTTTTTCTCTTTATGTCATCCATATCTTGGTCTTAAAAACACCAAATTAAAAAATGAAGAGTGCGTTAGAAGCGTTATTAAATGAGGTATTTTCCCTCAACTTTGCTGCCTTCTGAAACTAAAATTAGAAACTCTGGATTATGTTAACCACTTTCCGATTTGTAAAATTTTTCACTTATTTTGTTGTTCTGGCTGAAATAAAACACGAAAAATTGGCCCAAAAATTTTGAAATGACCATTTTATTATTGAACAATCAATGTAGATTTCAAAGGTGCTATCAGCATTTCGGAGAGATTTTCAGATTTAAAGATATCACGGTTTTCCGATGCCAGGTCGTGATATCTTTCAAAATCGATAAAAAGCGAAATTATTCCGAAATGGTTGAGAATCGGACCTTGGTCAATCTGAACTTTTTTATTCATTTTATGGTGGAGAATCTACTGTTGAAGTTTGTCGCACGAGTAGCATTCCACCCTGTATATATATATATATATATATATATATATATATATATATATATATATATATAGAGAGAGAGAGAGATATGTAATAAATAGATCAGACAAAAATTTTTATACTGTTTAGACAAAAACTGATTTACCCTACTTACTGCACTATACAATTATAACCAAGTTTTTGAAACTTTAGCACATTTAAAACTATAACTTTAAAAATGAATACAATTTCATCTAATATACAAAATTAAAATTACAAAAGCCTAACTTTTGTTAGT
Source organism: Aelia acuminata (assembly GCA_911387785.2). Taxonomy (NCBI): domain Eukaryota; kingdom Metazoa; phylum Arthropoda; class Insecta; order Hemiptera; family Pentatomidae; genus Aelia; species Aelia acuminata. The sequence continues at coordinate 32,815,527 of OU426980.1, forward strand.
CATATTTTTGCTGCATCAATTATTCCAAATAGAAAATAAAACGTTTATCTTTTAGAAAAATAAACTTTGCATTATTATAATTGGTTTAAATTTATTTTTAATTTAAATATATTATTAGTTATTATTTGTTCTCCCTTCTTCTTGAGACTATCCAATTGATAAAAATGTGGATTAGGGCGACCAATTAAGTCTCGAAACATTATTTTCTCGTTAGAACTTTATTTATGCATACGTTTCGGCCAGTTCGGCCATGATCAGTGCTAATGTGATTGATGGTAAAAACTGTTTTATAAAAATCCACCATCTGTAGTTTGTCTTAAATGATAGACAAACCAAGAGAAAACGAGTAGCATTCCACCCTGTATATATATATATATATTAATACGATTTCCTTTCCTCTCCCTAAAATATCCTACCTTATATATGGCAATGTTGTATGGTTTGGCTGCTTATCTAGTTGATAGTCCCTCTTGGAATACAATTATTTCCATTTTACATTAACATTATAAATTATGAGAGGTAAGGCTCGTATTAATAAGAATGTTAATATTAAATAAATAATCTTTCAGTATCAGGAATGAATCATGGGGCAGAAATGAAAATTTAATGCAACATAAAATAATTTACTCATTAAAGTACCATAAAAAGAAAAACAAACTATATAACTTAATATTACAAATAACCTTGACCGATTCTAAGTGAATACATTTAATCATAAAATTAATAATAATAATAGTAATCATAATATTAATAAGCGCTTTTAAATTCTTCAAATAGAAGTTACAATTTAATTAATTAATTGAGCTCAATAACGGTAATGAAGTTAATTATTCCCCATAGTAATCAATGTACTTGCGATTGATGGTAATGATGCTGATATGATGTATTCTTCTTATCTGAAAATCATCATCGAACTATCGTGGACGTAGGATGGAGAGAATGTAGTCTTCACTAGTTGGCTGCATATGATCAAATGTCATCTTTTCTTCCTCCCACCCTAGACCTTTTTCCTTTTTCTTGTAGCGATATCTTGTGGCCGAACTTTGCAAATCTGTTCTTTTCTCTCTTTAATATATCTCTCTCTCTTTTTGACATATCCGCTGGCTTCCCGGACGTATACTTCCTGGCAGGTGTCCATACCGGATTCCTATAAATTCCTTTGTTTGAATCTTGACTCATCAGATCCTTATTTATTAAAAATATCTCCTTTTTTAGCCATATTTGTTTCATGTATCAATATATATATATATATATATATATATATATATATATATATATATATATATATATACAGGGTGACATGCTACTCGAGCGACAAACTTCAACAGTAGTATCTCCACCATAAAATGAATAAAAAAGTTAAGATTGACCAAGGTCCGATTCTCAACCATTTCGGAATAATTTCGCTTTTTATCGATTTTGAAAGATATCACGACCTGGCATCGGAAAACCGTGATATCTTTAAATCTGAAAATCTCTCCGAAATGCTGATAGCACCTTTGAAATCTACATTGATTGTTCAATAATAAAATGGTCATTTCAAAATTTTTGGGCCAATTTTTCGTGTTTTATTTCAGCCAGAACAACAAAATAAGTGAAAAATTTTACAAATCGGAAAGTGTTTAACATAATCCAGAGTTTCTAATTTTAGTTTCAGAAGGCAGCAAAGTTGAGGGAAAATACCTCATTTAATAACGCTTCTAACGCACTCTTCATTTTTTAATTTGGTGTTTTTAAGACCAAGATATGGATGACATAAAGAGAAAAAAATATGGTTCAAGGATTGTTAATGCTTGAGGATTTACATTTTAAATTTGAAAAAACTAATACAACTCACCAATATAATCTAAATAAATTTATTTTTAATTATTTTATTTATGTTCAAATTGGAAGCCGTACTCAGCAATACACAAATGTGCCCGTTTTCCCATTCTCCCAACTGTCACACCAAAAGTGAGAAAACGTCGAAGTTTTTCAGCAGCGGCGAAGATCCTTTTTTTTTTTTTGGGACTTTAAGGCTTCCACTTGAAGCCCTATACTGCCCATACCAACAACACCCATGGCACTGGGTGATACTTCTCCTACGAAAGAAAAGCACCACCCAGGGCGGGACTCGAACCCGCAACTCCGGCATGGGAGTACAGCGCTTTACCGCACAGCCACACCGGGCCCCTGACGAAGATCCTTGCTCTCAAATTGTCTATGTTTGTCACTTCAGTGCGATAGAGCAGTTCCTTGAGATATCCACAGACGAAATATTCCATGTTGAGATCACGAAATCTTGGTGGCCACAGAACTGTCCCATCACGGCTGATCTACGTTTCGAATGTTCTGTCAAATACGCTTGAACTATTCTAGGGGAGTGAGGAGACGCACTGAAGTGACAAACATAGACAATTTGAGAGCTAGGATCTTCCCCGCTGCTAAAAAACTTCGACGTGTTCTCACTTTTGGTGAGACAGTTGGGAGTATGAGAAAACGGGCACGTTGGTGTATTGCAGAGAGCGGCTTCCAATTTGAACATAAATAAAATGATTAAAAATAAATTTATATTAAAGATATTGGTGAGTTGTATTTGTTTTTTTTCAAATTTAAAATGTAAATTCTGAAACATTAACAATCCTTAAACCATAATTTTTCTCTTTTTCTCATCCATATCTTGGTCTTAGAAACACCAAATTAAAAAAAGAAGAGTGCGTTAGAAGCGTTATTAAATGAAGTCTTTTTCCTCGAATTTGCTGCCTTCTGAAACTAAAATTAGAAACTCTGGATTATGTTAAACTCTTTGCGATTTATAAAAATTGTCACTTATTTTGTTGTTCTGGCTGAAATAAAACACGTAAAATTGTCCCAAAATTTTTGAAATGGCCATTTTACTATTGAACAATTAATGTATATTTCAACGGTGCTATCAGCTTTTCGGAGAAATTTTCAGATTTAAAGATATCACGGTTTTCGGATGCCAGGTCGTGATATCTTTCAAAATCGATAAAAAGCGAAATTATTCCGAAATGGTTGAGAATCGGACCATGGTCAATATGAACTTTTTTATTCATTTTATGGTGGAGAATCTACTGGTGAAGTTTGTCGCACGAGTAGCATTCCACCCTGTATATATATATATATATATATATATATATATATATATAGAGAGAGAGAGAGAGAGAGAGACATATGTAATAAATAGATCAGACAAAACTTTTTATACAGTTTAGACAAAAACTGATTTACCCTACTGCACTTTACAATTATAACCAAGTTTTTGAAACTTTAACACATTTAAAACTATAACTTTAAAAATGAATACAATTTCACCTAATATACAAAATTAAAATTACAAAAGCCTAACTTTTGTTAGTCATATTTTTGCCGCATCAATATGTCCAAATAGAAAATAAAACGTTTATCTTTTAGAAAAATAAACTTTGCATTATTATAATTGGTTTAAATTTATTTTTAATTTAAATATATTATTAGTTATTATTTTTTCTCCCTTCTTCTTGAGACTATCCAATTGATAAAAATGTGGATTAGGGCGACCAATATCACTTGCTGCTGACTCAGACCTGAAACAAATTTCATATTTTGATTACTAGTAAAGTAGAAAAAGGAATTTTTTTTATTATGTGTATTTTTTATGTATATATATATATATATATATATATATATATATATATATATATATAATATAATTAATAGATAAAGACATAGTGCAATTAATAGGAGATATAGAAAATATACTTGATAGTTTGGACACGGCCGAAAGTCATATTAATGTAACAAGAAATAAAATCTGCTATACGATAAATAATTATATAACCAAATTTAAGAAAAATCCAAAAATTAGTAAATTAAACACTCAAATTAATAAAGATATAAAACAATTCAAAGACTTTTTAAACAAAAATAAAAACATTATAGTAATTAAGTCAGACAAAACAAAGAAACTGGTAATAATGGAAAAAAATGAATATAAAAATAAAATATTAAATTTATTGGATGACAAAGATATATATAAGAAGGTCATAATAAATCCAGGAATTGAATTGGCCAAAAAAATTATCAAATATGTAGATAATTTACAAAAACTAAATTATATTGATAAATACACTAAAAATAAAATAGCAGCCAACCATTACACAGATCCAAGAATTCACGGGTTAATTAAATTACATAAACCACAAAAAAACCTAAGACCAATTATCAACAATATAAATGGACCAACCGATAAATTATCACAATTCTTAAAACCAGCCATAGATACAATTAATAATAAATACAATTTTGACGTAAAAAATGCCCATGAAGTTAAAACATTACTAGAAAAAATAAATTTAGCAGATAATAAAAATTATGAGATAATAAGTTTCGATGTAGAAAATTTATTTACTAACATACCAATTGGAGACACCCTAAAAATAATAGAAGAAAACTGGGAGATAATTAAAAATAACACAAAAATAAAAAACAAAAAAATATTTATGGAAGGGATTAAATTATGCATAACATACAATTATTTTAAATACGAAGAAATGTACTACAGACAAGTAGGAGGGTTACCGATGGGAAGTAGATTGGCAGTGATAATAAGTGGTTTATATCTAAATAAGATAATAAATGAAGAAATAGAAAAACTAACGAATAAACCAAAATTAATAATAAAATATATAGACGATTTACTGATTATTGCAGAAAAGGATACGCATGAAAAACTTTTACAGCTATTAAATAATGTAAATAAAAGAATAAAATTCACAACAGAAAAACCTTATAACAAAAAGATTAGGTATTTAGATATGGAAATATTATTCGATAATAATAAAATAACAACAAAATGGACCCAAAAAAAAGATTGCAGTGATATTTTATTAAATTATTTTTCTAACAACCCTAAGCATCAAATAGAAAATACTGCTAAAAATCTCATCAAAAAAGCCATATCTCTAACACACCAAGAACACCTCAAAGAAATAAAAAACAAAATATATAATATATTACAAAATAATTTTTATCCGAAAAGAATAATCAACAATTTGTGGTTCACAACAATAAACAAAATCAATAAAATAGCACAGATAAATAATCCAATAAAATATAATAAAGTTAATAACAATATAGTAACAAAAGTTTTAAATACAACAAAAGAAAAAACAAAAAACAAAATAACAGATTTTTACGAACCATCTAATAAAGAAAAAAACAAAAATGAAGAGATAAGTGGAAAATTTGAAAAAAATAAACAAAACAATTACAATTATCAAAAGTTAAAATATATCCCTAGACTAACAAATAAGATAAAACAAATCTTTAAAAAATACGAACATGATAATCTCAAATTAGGTTTGTACAATAATAACAAAATAGAAAAACATTTAACCAATACAAAGGATAAAATAAAAAATTTAGATAACCTCAATATAGTTTATAAAATAAACTGTAAGAATTGTAAAGATAAATACTATATTGGGGAAACATCACAAAATTTAAAAACGAGAATAGCACAACATAAAAATAGCACCAGCAACCCAAAAAACATAAATAAATCAGCTTTGGCTAAACATGCCATAACACAAAACCACGAATTTGAATTTGATGATGTAAAAATAATAGATAGAGAACAAAATAATAAAATAAGAAAGTTAAAAGAAACAATCCACATAACTAAAAACTTAATAAACACAGTAAATTATAAAAGCGATATAGGGGGAATAGGAACCCATTATGCAGAAATTATTAATAAAATTAAAATATAAAAGAGTGGGGTTAAAGATAAGGGTTTGGATGAAGAGGGGAGGGAGGAAAAAAGTGGGGACTGGTCAACAATAAAGAGATGAGCGGGTGAATAGTGAGGAGATACTCGCAGTTTTTAAAAATAATGACGAGACATTTCAAAGTGTTAATAGAGTAGGAATTTAAGGTATGTCCATTTTATAACTCTTATTCGTGATATTGGCTAATTATTTATAAAATATTTTTAGAATTATTTTGACACTTTTTTATTTTTAACACTGAATGAATGTTTTTAAAAGTTAAATTTAAAAATAAAAAGTTCTGTATGTGATAAAATTGTTTTAGAATGTAATATAATGTTTATGTACTGAGTTTTAATGGAATGAAAAATGTTTTTAGATATGTACTAGAGAATGGACAAAGAAGTCCGAAACGTTGTACAAATGTAAGAAAAATAAAGACGACAATTAGAATGAAAATGTGTTGGATGTATAAAAAACATTTTCCTGGAAAAATACACATAATAGAAAAAATATAGAACATCCAAAGAAATAAGAAGAAAAAAGAAGAAGAAGAAAAAGAAAAGGAATTTTTTTATTTTCTTCTAACTTTTCTTACATTTTTTAAGCCAATTTAAAAAATCAATTAAAATAATTAGTTATAAAAACTTGATAATTGGCATTTTTGGGTATATATATATATATATATATATATATATATATAGGTGACTGACCGAAGTTTCGGTTTCGGCTAAAAATTGGCCAAAACCAAATCCGAAACTTCGGTTGATCGCTAATATATATATATATATATATATATATATATATATATATTTTTTTTTTTCTAAGACCCAATTATTATGTATTCACCAACTTGTTGCTTTTTTTTTTTTCTTCATAACTTAAATTATTTTTCAGATATGATATTTCTATTTACATAAATTGTATTTTCAGATATATCAATCTTATGTAATAATTTGTATTATTTTTTAGTTGATAAATGCGTTTACATTCAAATGCTTTATTCTGAGAAGAAAATTTTTTATCTTCTAGTTCTTACATTTTTTATTTATCTTAATGTTATTTAATCCAAGCCATTTGGCCTAGCCAAAACTAGCATTTGTATCTGATGTCCCTGAGAAGGGAGCGGGATTACAAGATTTCAGCTTATAAGCCCGCTCTTGTTAATTGCCTTTACCTCCCTTTAATTTAGTCATTTGTAGTGTCAGTCATTTTAGTTAACTACACTTGTGATTCATTTGATAGCACATGGATTTCTCTAACACTTCTTGTTTCTTGACCCAGTTTTGGTCTTGAATCTAATCTAAGCAAATTTAATCTAAATAGTTTAAAAATGTGTAGAATAGTTTTTGTCAAAAACAGGCTTCTCCTATCTTCCACTCTTATCAATGAATCGTGGTTTTTGAGTTTTTTCAACTAGTATTTGTGTTTTATTTAAAACAACCTTTTATACGAGAGTGTAAATGAAAAACAGGATGATTTCTTTTTTTTTTTTTACCACTAGAATAAATTTTCATAAAGCCTGTCTATTATTTTGACTAAATTATATTGAGTGCCTTTGTAAAAAAAAAAAAGTCAATATTTCATTTGCTCATAACTCGTCAATTTATTTTTTTTCTGTGCTCCCTTCCTCCCCCTTTAGGCCACACAGGGTTTTCCCGGGCCAGGGGAGAGGATAGGGGATTAATTCCAAGTGTTATTACATATCCCATGGCTCCAGGTTTTGAACTGGTTTATCTTCGGTTTATCTATCACATGTTGGCAACGCATATTTCCTAATGCCTTTGCCCACTCGGCCATCCCGCCACCCATAATAACTTTTCAACTTCTTCAATCAACATTTTTTTTTTTACTAGAAAAACTGTAAAGATCAATAAATCTTTAGGTGATATAAACCAACTCTATCAATCCCTATTCACAATTACACTTCGAAAATGCACTAAAACTATACTGGGTCGTTTGGCCCCGGGTCTAATTATTTTATTATATTATTTAGATATATTCTATGAATCTTTATTATTATTAGCCTGTTATTGCAAGTATATTTTAAGTTTTAGGCCTCTACTAGTTTAATAGAGTATGTTCTATCTTCCCGCAGGGACAAGCTGTACTGGGAATTTGGGGCCGGGATTCGATCCTATAACCTTATTAGTAGCCTTCTCTCACTTCTCTTCTATACCAACCCAATGAATTTATTGAAGGATTGATTATGTTCTATTACTGCCATTCTATAAGCTAGCATTAATATTATTGCTAAGCTAGTAAAACTTCGTTTTCGTTCGTAAAACCTATAGACATGCAACCTAGAAAAGTTTCGGTTTCAGTCCAAAACCAGGTCTGCGGCCGAAATTCGGTTTCGGTTTCAGTCAGACACTTTTTATATAGGGGAAAGTGGGGAACCCTGAGACGCGGTTAACTGCGAGACAGTTTGCTCCTAGACTAATTGCAAGGTCCCAGTTAGTGTAGGATTCGTTTGAGTGTTGAATGTTAGTCAAATAAGTTTTTCCAGGAAAGGAATCAAGAATATCATATGTTTGTGACTATTGTTGTCTTATTTTTTTGGTAATTTTTAATATATGCTGCTGGAACAAAAAATTGGAAAAATGCCTTATTTTGTTTTCAAGGCAAGTAAACTTTCTTTTTTTTGACTTGCTTTCTCGTTGAAAGTATGGGTAGTATTGTTCATTTCACCGAATTTCTGTTAATGCCTGTTATTCACCTTCTAAAACTCTTTGTATTAACCTTTTAACAGCCAATGGTTGTTTGCTTTTGAAACAGGAATTCGTAATTAAAGACAGCAAGGCCATTTGGGAAAGAGTAAGACAGGACAGTGAGAGAGCCGGAACCGGTGTCACTGTTCCCCACTCATCCCAATAGATTAAGTAGATACACTGACGATGAATTTGCAATGCCTGAAAGTTAATCTTAGGTCAGATGTAATGAATGTAATTTATTAATAACAATACTTCTTTAACTCAGCCCATTCATTCATGGTGATTAAATTCATTAGGTAATGCCTTTTAATATTTTATACTGCATAAGTTGCAGTATTTCATATTAGAGAAAATGTAATTATTTTACTTAACCAGATAATTTTTAATTCCATTTTGTTTAACTAGTATTATTATTTATAGTATTTGTAACCGTGGAATTCCTTTCATCAGAAGTTACAAAATTGCTTTTTGGATGCTATTAATATTTGATCTACTAAATATTCTCTAGAATTTTATTAAAATGTTCAGTTTTAATATGGTTTTATGGTTTTTTTTAACTTTTACCTGAGCAATGTCTCTGTGTTTCCTGCAGTGGGGTACACTGAGACAGAAATCTTCTTGTGGTTTTATTGAAAAATACATATTTTCGTGTGTGATGTTTTTCAGATTTCACTTCTACTAAACAAAGATCCATTGTAGAAAGATGTACTATATAAATTTCAGAACTCCAACTACATATAGTTTTTATATTATTTTTGACAATTTGAAAAAAGGTCTCATTGTTTCCCTCTCTCCCCTATATCCAAAAATGCCAACTATCAATTCATTATTAATTATTTAAAAAAAGTTTTTTTTGGATATATATATAGTGGGGGGGGGGGGCACAATGAAACAGTTGGTGCACTGGGCGAACCAAAAAGCCTAGTGCAACCAAATTTAGACAGTAAGCGGTAAGGGTGGCTCCAAACAAAGTCAGCTTATTGTCCCCTTTCGACTTGCTTCGTGACAGACTCCACGTGCTGAAGTGCGTTTTTGTTGTTGCAAAACTAAAATTTTTCGTCAAATGGATTTAATCTCTAGGTATGAGTAATTATTTTATTCAATCTGCTCTTAGAACTTTTTCATCATGCATATATCTGTTGAGATTGTGTTACAAAAGCCAAAGTCAGCTTTGGCTTTTGTAACTCTTCACATTCATTTAAAGACATCAAAATGGCTTGTATGGGGTTCCTTGAAACAAGGGCGTTCAGGGCACAATGAAATGTTTCATGGAGTCCCACGAGTGTTTCATCATTCCGCATGTGTTTTTCATTGTGCAATCAGCAGTCGGTTTTTATCATTTTCTTATAGATTGGGGCGAAATTGAGAGCAGAACACCAAAAAAGCTGTATTAATTTATGACAACTTTCTTCCAAAGTCCAATTTTTCCTCTTTTCTGAAGAATTTCGAGGCTATCCTAAAGCAGAAGAACGAAAAACCAACTGGAAACCAAATAAAAGTTTTTTGTTAATTTTGTTGTTGTATTTTCAGATGTTTCATTGTACCCGAGGCATGGGGCACAATGAAACAAAATTATTTTTTTGGAAAATAGCTGCTCGTGGTCAGACATGATGCATAAATAATGTTTAACGCATTTCTTACTTAGATTAGATCCAAAGGTAACATGGAAAAAATCAAAATAAAGTCTCAGGTGGGGTGCTATGGGTAAAAAAAACTTTTGTGACTCATTGTGCCCCACCTCCCCCTATATATATATATATATATATATATATATATATATATATATATATATATATATATATATATAGAGAGAGAGAGAGAGAGAGAGAGAGAGAGAGAGAGAGAAGGAGAGAGTTACTTCCTCAAGTGTTGATAATAAATCATATTAAATGTTTTAATATGGTTCTTGAGGTTTTATGGAAATAAATATTTTTGTGTGTAATGTTTTTCAGATTATACATCTATCCAAAAATGCCTACTCTCAATTTATTATTAATTATTTAAAAAAAGTTTTTTTTTGGATATATATATATATATATATATATATATAATAGATATATGAAATAGATAAGTTCTAAATATATAACTGTAAATAATTCAAAATATGGAGGTGTGTGAATCTACTTACAATGTTACTGTTGGATAGTGCTACATAAATCACATTGATCTACAGAGAGTAACAAAGTATAACTCTAAGGTCTAAGGTATATTCGAGTATGGGACTGTTGAGGAATAAATAGGTAGGTAATGTGGTAAAGGGTTTTTTTTTTTTCTGAACTTATAGTATTATCTGATTTTTATAAATGTATTTATTACTTGCTGGGATGTGGCTGGCGTTGAATGTGTTAAAACACATACTTTGAAGTAGGGAGGGTTTCACTGGAGGAGCCCTAAAAAGAACCTTAAAGGATCAAAATGAACCAATTATCCTGTGATTTTTCGTTAGCTAATAAGAAATGCCGTTATTTTATTACTTACTTTTATTACCTTACCTATTAGTATAGTATCTGGGTATTTTATTTTTGGAAAAAAAAAATGAAACATTATTTTGTACTGTATATTAAATTTTGTTTTTATTACTCTAAAACTGACTACAGTAACTTCTACAATTAATTATCGTCATTGTAAAATACATATTATAGCTAATAAAAGGAGATAATGAGAATAATTCAAAATCTAGTTATATATCTAACCTAGAGGGCAACACTGCTATTGAAGTAGGAGAATCCTTAGAGGAAATATTTATAAGTTACAAACTTTTCAAAAGATCAGCAAGTTTTAATTCAAATATTTTTATTCCCTCAATGGTATTGTTCCTCTGAAACAACAGAATATAAAAATAAAATAATTACACCTCCACATCTGCACAGATAAAAAACTATTTAAAAAAAAAAGTCATAATTCACTGATTCAATACATATATGAGCCTTTCAGCTGACTTGTTTCTGTTAATCCTACAATACGAATAAACATATGTAAATATAAAAACATGAAGACAAATTTTATTCTGAGATATGTTGTCCCTGAAGTACAACATAGCTGCATAGCCTGTACCTTTGTCTGGCTACATTTTTATCATTGATGTTAAACATACAGTGGCTCACAGTCAAAATGATGCAAACGAATATTTTTATTTCAAATGCTAATTACTCCTTCTTTGTTAAAATTTAAAAACCAATGCACATGAGGACATAATGCTCCATCGCCGTACATTAAATTTATATAATCAAATCTACTTAACAGCAATTATAGAAATAGAAAAAAAAATCTTCATTAAAACTCGTAGGGATTGAAGGTCACAGTGAAAACGATGCAACGTTTACTTCCGTTTAGGAAAAAGTGTAAGCAAGAAGTATTCTTCAATTATCGGCTAAATGAGTTGATTAACCTTTTAATTCCTTTTCATTCTTTCAATGAAAACAAAAATAAACAATAAGAATACAAATCATCAATCTAGTTCGGGCATTTGTTTAAAATGGGTGAGCACACAACTATTCGTGAACGAGAAATAGTGATTAACAATTTTTAAATGGGCAAAACACTACGAAAAACCGCCTCTACTACCAATAAGAGTTATGCCACCATTCAAAATATTATTGAAAGTTTTAAAAACGAAAATAGAATAATAAGAAAAGCTAGTGTGAGTGCAAAACATTTATTTACTGGTAACAATGAACTTTGGATTTTGCGCCAAATAACAAATAATCCAAAATTAGGTGCTCAAAATTGACCACATTAGTTAAAAAACATTTAAGTAAAATGGTATCGTTATGAATAAAAGAAATAAAAAAAATACAACGGTAGAGTTGCATGGCAAAAACCTTATATCAGTGACAAAAATAAAAAGCTTGGAATCAAGGTTGGAGGTTTAGTCTCCATTATATTGAAGGAACAATGGATAGACATTTATATTGTCACATCCTGAAAGAAAAAATTTAAAGCAAGTGCAACCGAGCCTGGAATAATAAATAATTTTGCTTTTTATAGTGATAACGATCCCAAGCATTCTTCTTATCTTGCAAGAGAATGGTGTTTATATAATTGCCCCAAAACTATAAAAACACCTTCCCCATCACGCGACTTAAACGTCATAGAGAATTCATGGAGTAAATTAGAAATATCATTGAGGAAACATGAGATATCAAATAGAGAAGATCTTAAAAAGGTGCTTCAAGAAGAATGGGACTAGATAAGCCCAACTTACACAGAAAAGCTTCTCCAATCCAAGCCCAATTGTTTGAAAGAGTTAATAAAAAATAAAGGCTTATCTACAAAGTACTCAAATTCAAAATATTTTTGATTTTTTTGAATGTTTTTAATTTTGCATCATTTTCACTGTGACCTTAAAAGTGTATACTTTTTCATGAAGTTTTAGTTTAATTTGAGGATTTGATCTCAAATAAACTTCTAAGTATTGTCAATTCTAGCCTAATGTTTGTACTTTATGTTTGTAAACAAAATTTCTTGAAAATAAATTTTGGCTTGGTATAAATTTTTTTATTTTTCAAAGAAAAGTCCTTGCATCATTTTGACTGTGAGCCACTGTATATGATATATATGACTATCAGAAGGTATCATGGATGGTGTAGGTTGATGATAAAGTAGGTAAAGGAATGAGTTCAGTTTAAAGCATAGAAAATGCGAAAAATAATAAATAGAAACAGACAGGGAATTCCTCAGAATGGTAGCACAAGTAATGAATGATTTGCTAAGTTGTGGTATTCAACAAGGGTGCAGAAAAACGGTAGAGATAATTAGGAATATTGAGAGACTCTCTGAAAAGTTGAAAAAACAACTGGGAAGGATTGTATTCAGATAAACCAGAAGAGCTATTTTTAACTCAGCAAGCCAATTGAAGACATGAGAGTGCCAGGAAACCCTAAAGTAAATCTAATGAAATATCTTAAGGTGGTTGGTTCCTCTTATTTTTGATTTTTTTCCAATCTCAAAATGTTTCTTCTCTTTTTTTATTACTCGAATAATGTCACGAATAGTAACCTCAACCAGGTAGGAATAGATGCATTAGAAGGCAATGTATATGGACTGAAAAAAGAAAGATAAGTTCCAGAGTTTGAATCGGGGTTATATGGTCAAGTGAATCAAAGATCTTTGAGAAATTGCTGAGATTTAGTATTGCATACTTCTGTTTTTCTGTTGGAAATAGACCGATCTTGTATTTAGGTTTATGATTCAATGATCACTAGCAAATGTATATTTATGCCACCATTATTATTATTATTATTATTATTTTCATTAGAAAAACTTATGACTCAAAGTCCATATGTACCTAAAATATTCAATACAAATGGGATAACTCAATGGGTAAGGCACTAACTGTTGACCTGAAATCCTAGATTCTAGCCATGCTGTAGTCTATAATTTATCTTCTGTTGCATAAACAGATTAGAGATGTTGGGACTATCCAGTTTATTAGATATTCAGACAGTCTGAAATTTGCTAACTTGCTTTCTAAAAATGTGTGTCAAACCTGCTTGATCCAGGCCAGATTACCTCCATACATAACCATTATTTTAAAAGTAATGTATCTTAGCAAATAATGAAATGATGAATAATCAGCATTGTAACAATAGATATTAGAAGAACTATATAGGGAAGAAGGGGTTAATGTTCACATACTAAGAAAAATAGTTGTAGCTTTCCTAG